>SNQN01003127.1:0-10102 GCA_008642245.1 Bassia scoparia
GTGCAATGAAGACTTAGAAAGCTTAAGTGAGTAAAATATTACATGAATGAGCTTTAAAACCAACTTGTATTAAGGTGTGTTTTCTAGAAGTTAGGCGCGCAAAATCCCAAAATGGCCCATTTATGCTAATTTGAGTAATTTTAATGTGCAATTCTCTTTCTTGCAACAAGGAGCGAATTTATTCAACAGTTTCGCAGACTTTTAATTGCGTACAACCCTTTTCTCTTTGTTTAAATTTTGATGTTTTATGTGATTTGAATATTTTGAATATTCCTTGATTGTTTGAATATTTTTTGTTTAGAGTTCTCTCTGAGCAACCATGTACGAAGGGAATTAAAGGTTAACAAGACTGAATACCATGAACGAAGTTTGGTTGAATTTGGACCGCAACTATGAAAAAATGAAATCAATGCGATAATTGATTCTAAATGGAGAAGGGAAGCTCCCTGTTCCGGCTGTTCAAAATTTATGAATTGCGCGAAGTCACTCAACTTCGCTACGAGCTTATTTGACACGCTTAATGACATATTACGGGAGGATGTAGACGGGATTTCCTGTTTCAAGAGTAGCGTGGTGGTCAAGTGCCTTGAACATTCACCCTTTTGGAAGATGTTTGTACTTGACGCGGTTTGCCCATTAGGGGGAAACAGTTGTCCCGGAGAAAAAGCAAGGATTTTGATGCCTTCTGTAGGGTATTTGGTGAGCCTGAGGCGAGCAAAACTATTACTTTTTCCAAAAACCAAGGATATCTGTCTTGAATGTGAATGGGAACTAGGACTTCAGATCAAGGATGAAGGCAATTTGTTTCTGATTATTCATTGGCATTATTGTTCCCGTATACAAGTTGGAAGATTCGTGACTTTCTTAATGTCCAGTTTTGTTGAAAACTGGACAGAGGTGGATTCATATGCTTTGGGGTGCAGCATGTTTAGCAAGCCCTGTACGAGGAGTTTGAAACGATAACAAAATGGGAAAGGGAGTTGGTAGGATTTAATTGGGCTAGTTTTGGTAGGAAAGTTTTTCTTTCTTTTTTTTTTCATTTTCTTTTGCTCATTACCTTTTTTCGTTTTAGTCTTTTACTATCTTTTTTTTTCCAACCTTAGGTGTTTTTCTTTTGCCGATTTCAACATTCGGGCATTTTTGAATGTGGTTAATGTTCAAGTGGTGCCTATTACTTTGACTCTTTAGGTGAAGGAATTGTCCAAAAAAGATCGGAGGAAACCACTATTCACACCGCAGCATCACCGATTTAGGGCATAAAGTTGATGCAAGGCGCAATACTGAACGACAGATGTGGTTGATTTATTGTTCGTTACAGAATATAAATCATCAATGTCATACTATGATTTTTGTTTATGATTGTCTGATTTTGTGTGTGAAATATACGGTGTTTTATTTCATTTGACTAATAATGACAGAAGTATCACATTGAGCTCCATACCATAGAAGGTTGTTTCGAGCTTTCCAACTAGCATACACATTAGGATATACCTAATACCTAACTAAATGATGTTTATTTTATATTGGACAGGATATAACATGGCATCCCTACACCCGAGAGTTGTTGCTAGACCACCTCGATGACCAGATTAAATGGTGTARGTTTGTCGAACCTTTGTTTTGCTACCATCACGTGCACTATCATTGCGCGTCCACATATAGTGGCAGCACAGTTCGAGGATTGCCATTGACATAGAATGTGCTGAATCTGAGCTTCTTCCTATAAAGGTGAAGAAATTCTCAAATCTGTCCACTTTAGAAATAATATTGGATAATTGTTATAAAACCGAAAAGAATTTGTGAAAATTTATAAAATGCCAACATTAAGATAAGTAATTAAGGWATACAATACAATACCCAAATTAGATAACKTCTTTATAGCTTAATAAAGAGGATACATTTTAACTGGTTTTCAGCTAGTCTTAACTCGTTGTATTGCGTCATCTATGCTATTACCTCTTACTAGTTGTTAGGCCCGGCGATGCACGGGCTGTATGTAGTTTTCTTAATGTATGTATAGGGTAGTGACTTTTTTCCTGTATAATTTTTATGATTCTTGAATAGATCAAATTAAAATTATGTAACAAATATATGGTTTGATAATGTGAATTATATATTATTAATTCAACAAATTGCYTGCTTGCTTCAGTACTTGTTTGACAAATAGAAATACCTTTGAGCRTCTATATCTGGCTGAAAACACACGATGACGTAGCCTTTCATTAGGGTTATATTGGCTTAACATTGACAAAATTAAAAAATAGCCAATTAAAAGGGAGCATTTTTTTAGAAAAAGGCCTCACAGAAAATAGTCAAATGCATCTTAAAAGAGATGAAACACTTAATCTCTTGTAGTTGGATAAACTAAAAATAGCACAACAATTGAGTATTTTRATATTCTGCAGTCGATCATTTTGAAAATTACACGACGGTTAGTTTATCTCTTAGGTGTTTTTCTTTTGAAAATTCAAAAAGCTCCACATTATAAAARCCCTTCACYCATTGTTGAAGAACGTTGAGGACAAAATTACAGGCGATCATTTTTATCTCACGAAGAGATGAAATATTAACCACTTGCATAGGTTGTTCACTATAGGAAGAACCCGAAACTCATTTAATAAATTTCTATTAGAAAATGATATTTAAAATGCCAAAAATTGTTTACAAAAATTTCATAAAATCTAAAGATCTATTATAAATAATTTATAGAATCATATTCTGATTTTAAGTTATAACGTTTGTACACATATACACTTAGTATTAGTTATAACAATTGGCCCCATCTTCTTCATCTCGGGACCACGCGACCCCCCGAAAACGGTGAATTATAGCCTTCTGTGATGCCCGTCCATGGGGTAGTTTCGGCCATTCAAAAGGCCTCCGTTGATGATTTCAACTTGCAGAGGTGCATTTTGTGACCCACCAAACCCCTCGGACCCTTTCCGAAAGGGCTTCTTTTTTTTTCGAGACTCGAGGGTACCATCTTAAGTGCCTTTAGGCCTTTCAAAATGCCTCAGTGGGTGGTTTCCACACCTTAAGGGTAATGAAGGATGAGTCCTTACCAAGTTTCAGCTTTAAATAACGAGTGTCATGCCATCTACGAGTGTTTCAACGTTCGCGGACCGGCTTGGGATGCTCTACCAAATGTCATCATATGAACCCATGCCATGGTAAAAATTTCGGCTAGGGATGCTCTACCAAATGTCATCATATGAACCCATGGTAAAATTTTCTGTTATTTTTTCGAAAATTATCCGAAAGTCCATTTTTGTGATGTATAATCCTCGTTTTTCGCCTAAAAACGACATTTCGGTGATGCGATTCGATTTAGCCTAAATTGTCATTTTCAGTTTAGAGGTGATCAYAAGCAAAGCGTTGTCATGTCTTATGGTTCTGTTGACACATTTGATGACATCATCTGTTTCATGATGAGGATCACCTATGTATTAGACCGGCTTGGGATGCTCTAATCATTTTCGACGAGCCTATTGAAATAATCCTTTCCAATTGTGATTATGTTTTGCGACAATGGTAGCTTCGTTCAAGAGTTTTCTTATATATTGCAAAGCATTTTTGCACTTATAGCCATGGTGTAATAAACTTATACACCAAAACTGTAATTGTATCGCTTTTTTTATTATTTTTTACAGATAAGGTAGACGAGTGGATTAAAAAAAAGTTAGGTCTTAAAGACTTAAAAATACTCTCGGGAAAAAAGATGGATGTCAAATAAAAGAAAAAAAATTATTTAAGACAAGATCCTTTGGCGTATTAACACGCAGAACGAGGTTGCCAGATAAATCCTATACCTCAGTTTTCCTTTTGTATCGTGTCAACCCTTGTAAGCAGACTGCTAAAAATGTTGCACCCAACCATAGAATTATCTCATCCAATTTTGTAATCTTTCCAGTTGAATCGGGAAAGAAATTAATTCCGATATAAAACAATATTGCCTTCATTCGCTCATCACGACTCCTAGTCTATATTCTTATCAATACAGAGATCCTAATTTCCAAAAAAGTAATATTTTGCTCGGGCCCACCAAATACCCTACGAAGAACATCAAACCCTTGTACTTCTAGGTCCCGAGAAACCTGGTTTGCCCCTAATCCGCAACCGGTCAAGTACAAACATCTTCAAGTGTGATGTTCAAGCACTGACCACCACCCACTCTGAAACAGAAATCCCTTTATATCCTCGTAATACGTCATAAGCTTGTCAAATAAGCTCGTAGGGAAGTTGAATTGATCGGACATTTCATAAATTTTAAACATGCGAACAGGGAGCTTTCCTCCCCATTAGAATCAACTATCCTATTGATTTCAACTTTATTTCATCGTCGTCGTCCAATCACAACCAAATTCGTTCATGATATACAGCTTGTTAGACCTTCGTCATGGTTGCTCAGAGAACTAAACAAAAAAATATTCAAAATCACATAAAGGGATTAAAGGGTCTAACAAGCTGAATACCAAAAACGAAGTTTGTTTGGGTTGGACTATGATGATGATATGAAAGTTGAAATCAATAGGATAATTGATTCTATGAGGATTGGAAGCTCTATTGTTGCCCTGTTTAAATTTATGAAATGTCCGTCAACTCAACTTCCCTACGAGCTTATTTGACAAGCTTATGATGTTACGAGGATGTAAACGAGATTTTCTGTTTCAGAGTGGGTGGTGGTCAGTGCTTGAACATCACACTTGAATATGTTCGTGACTTGACCGGTTTGCCCATTAGGGGCAAACTAGGTTCTCCGGAGCCGGAGAAGTACAAGGGTTTTGATGCTTTCGTAGGATATTTGGTGGGCTGGCGAGCAAAAAAATTACTTTTTTGGAAATCAATTATATCGATACGAATAAGACTAGGAGTCGTGATGAGTGGATGAGATAATATCTTTTATATTGTAAATTGCATTATCGTTCCGATTCAATTGGGAAGATTACGACTTCTTACGTCAGTTTGTTGAAAATTGGACAAGGTAGATTCCTATCTTTGGGGTGCAGCAGTTTTAGCAGTCTTGTACGAGGTTTGACACTATAATTAAATGAGTAATGGATTTATTTGGCAGTTTTGGTGAAGAATTTTTTTTCATTTTTTTTCTTTTTCTTTTGCTCATCCTTTTTTTCGTTTAGTTAACTAACTTTTTTTTTCACCTTAGGTGTTTTCTTTTGCCGTTTCAACATCTCGGAAATTTTTGTGTTTGTTTAATCGTCAAGTAGTGCCCTATAACTTTGACTTCTTGTGTGATTACATCTATCGATTCAAAGAAGTCTAAGTATATGACACCACTTGACGATTAAACTCAATCCTAATAGTCCGAGATGTTTGAAACGGAAAATAAAAACTTAAAGTAAAAAAAAAAGTTAGTTAAAGACTTAACGAAAAAGATGAGCAAAAGAAAGAAAAAGAAACTTGCTTAACCAAGACTAGCACAGTAAATCTTATACTCCTTTTCCACTTTTGTATCGTGTCAAACCTCGTACAAGACTCTAAAATGTTGCACCCAAGCTAGTGAATTCTACTCATCCAATTTTTAAACAGACTGGACGTAAGAATCGTAATCTCCAATTGAATCGGGAACGATAAGCAATTCACAATATAAACAATATTGTCTTCATTCGCTCATCACGACTCCTAGTCTTATTCTATCAAACAGAGATCCTTGATTTCCATAGTAATATTTTTGCTCGTGCTCACCAAATTTCTTACGGAAGGCATCAAACCTTTGTACTTTCTCGGCCCGGAAACTGGTTTCCCCTAATGCGCAACCGGTCAAGTACAGAACATCTCAAGTGTGATGTTCAAGCACTGACCACCACCCACTCTGAAACAGGAATCCCATTACATTCTCGTAATACGTCATAAGCTTGTCAAATAAGTTTGTAGGAAGTTGAGTTGATCGGCATTTCTAAATTTTAAACAGGCGCAACAGGAGCTCCCTCCCTATTACAATTAATATCCTATTGATTTCACTTTATTTTAATCGTCCAACCACTACACTTCGTTCATGATATAGAGCTTGTTAGACCCTTTCGTCATGGTTGCTCAGAGAACTAAACAAAAAAAATTCAAAATCAGATAAAGGGATCAAAGGTCTAACAAGATAAATACCATGAACGAAGTTTGGTTGGGGTTGGACGATGACGATAAATGAAAGTTAAATATCAAATAGATAAATTGTTTCTAATGGGAGGGAAGCTCTCTGTTGCGCTGTTTTAAAATTTATGAAATCCCGATCAACTCAACTTCCCTACAAGCTTATTGACAAGCTTATGACGTATTACGAGGATGTAAACGGATTTCTGTTTCAGAGTAGGTGTTGGTCAGTGCTTGAATCATCATACTTGAATATATTCTGTCTTGACCGGTTTGCCCATTAGGGGCAAACTAGGTTCCCGGAGCCGGAGAAGTACAAGGGTTTTGATGCTTTCCGTAGGATATTTGGGTGGGCTGGCGAGCAAAAAAATTACTTTTTGGAAATCAATGTATCGATACGAAATAGATTAGGAGTCGTGATGAGTGGATGAAGATAATATGTTTTATATTGTAAATTGCATTATCGTTCCCGATTCAATTGGGAAGATTACGATTTCTTACTTCCAGTTTGTTGAAAATTGGACGAGTAGATTCCTATCTTTGGGTGCAGCAGTTTTAGCAGTTTGTACGAGGTTTGCACGATACAATTAAAGGAGTATAAATTTATTGGTAGGAAATTTTTTTTCATTTTTTTTTCTTTTTCTTTTGCTCATCTTTTTTTCGTTTAGTTTAACTAACTTTTTTTCACCTAAGTGTTTTTCTTTTGCCGTTTCAACATCTCTCGAATTTTTGTGTTGTGTTTAATCGTCAAGTAGTCCCTATACTTTGACTTCTTTGGTGAACACATCTGACGATTCAAAGAAGTCAAAGTTTATGACACCACTTGACGATTAACTCAACTCCTAAATATGTCCGATTTGTTTGAAACGAAAAACACTTAAAGTAGAAAAAAAGTAGGTAAAGACTTAACGAAAAACGATGAACAAGAAAAGAAAAAAAAAGAAAAAGAAACTTGCTTACCAAGACTAGCCAGATAAATCCTATACTCCTTTTCCTCCTTTTTTATCGTGTCAAAACTCGTACAAGACTGCTAAAAATGTTGCACCCAAGCATAGGAATCTACTCATCCAATTTTTCCAACAAACGGACGTAAGAGTCGTAATCTTCCCACTTGAATTCGGGAACGATAATGCAATTCACAATATAAACAATATTGCCTTCATTCGCTCATCCGACTCCTAGTCTTATTCTTATCAATACATAAATCCTTGATTTCCAAAAAGTAATATTTTGCTCGCCGGCCCACCAAATACCCTACGGATGGCATCGAAACCTTGTACTTCTCCGGCCCGAGAAACCTGGTTGCCCTAATTGCAGAAACTGGTCAAGTACAGAACATCTTCAGTTGATGTTAAGCACTGACCAACACTCACTCTGAAATAGGAAATCCATTTACTCTCTAATATGATAAGCTTGTCGAATAAGCTGTAGGGAATTGAGTTGATCGGCATTCATAAATTTTAAACAGGCGCAAGAGGGCTTCCCTCTCTATTAGAATCAATTATCCTATTGATTTCAACTTTCATTCATCGTCATCGTCCAACCAACCAACTTCGTTCATGGTATTCAGCTTGGTAGAACCCTTTATTCCCTTTATGTGATTTTGAATATTTTTGTTAGTCTCTGAGCAACATGACGAAGGGATTAAGGGTCAGTGATTGAACATCACACTTGAAGATGTTCTTGTACTTTGACTGGTTTGCCCATTAGGGGCAACCAGTTTTCCCGAATTGGAGAAGTCAAGGATTTTTGATGCCTTTCGTAGGGTATTTGTGTGGCGACGAGCAAAAATATACTTTTTTGGAACTCTAGGATATCTATATTGAATAAGAAGAAGACTAGGAGTCGTGATGAGCGGATGAGGCAATAATTGTTTTATACTGTGAATCGCATTATCGTTCCCGATTCAATTGGGAAGATTACGACTGTTTACCAACAGTTTGTTGAAAAATTGAACGAGTTAGATTCCAATGCTTGGAGTGCAACAGTTTAACAGTCTTGTACGAGGTTTTACACGTACATATAAAAAGGAGAGAAAAGTATAGGATTTATCTGGCTAGTTTTGGTAAGCAAGTTTTTTTTCTCTTTTTTTCTTTTGCTTACTTTTTCCGTTAGTCTTAACAAACTTTTTTTTTCCACCTTATGTGTTTTCTCTTTGTCGTTTCAACATCTCGGACTTTTTGGAGTTGAGTTTAATTCGTCAAGTGGTGCCCTATACTTTGACTTTTTTGGTGAAGGAATGCCAAAAAGATTGGAGGAAGTCACTAGTTCAAATGAGCATCACGACTTAGGGAAGAAGTTGATGCAAAATAGGCACAAGACTTGAATCGACAGATGTGGTCTGATTTTTGTTTTCTTTTATAGATTATAAATATCATGTCAGTATTGATTTTTGTTTATGATGTCGATTTTGTGTGTCCTTTTGTATCATGTCAAACCCTCGTACAAGACTACTAAAAATGTTGCACCCCAAGCATAGGAATCTATCTCATCCAATTTTGTAATCTTCCCAGTTGAATCGGGAACGATAATGTAATTCACAATATAAAACAATATTGRKTTCATTCGCTCATCACGACTCCTAGTCTTATTCTTATCAATACAGAGATCCTTAATTTCCTAAAAAGTAATATTTTTGCTCGTCGGCCCACCAAATACCCTACGGAAGGCATCAAAATCCTTGTACTTCTCCGGCWCCGGGAAACCTGGTTTGCCCCTAATCCGCAAACCGGTCAAGTACAGAACATCTTCAAGTGTCATGTTCAAGCACTGACCACCACCCACTCTCTAACAGAAATCCCATTTATATCCTCGTAATACGTCATAAGCTTGTCAAATAAGCTCTTAGGGAAGTTGAATTGATCAGACATTTCATAAATTTTAAACATGCGCAACAGGGAGCTTCCCTCCCCATTAGAATCAATTATCCTATTGATTTCAACTTTATTTTCATCGTCATCGTCCAATCACAACCAAACTTCGTTCATGATATACAACTTGTTAGACCCTTTCGTCATGGTTGCTCAGAGAACTAAACAAAAAAATATTCAAAATCACATAAAGGGATCAAAGGGTCTAACAAGCTGAATACCAAGAACGAAGTTTGTTTGGGGTTGGACTATGACGATGATATGAAAGTTGAAATCAATAGGATAATTGATTCTAAAGAGGATGGAAMCTCTCTGTTGCGCCTGTTTAAKATTTATGAAATGTCCGGTCAACTCAACTTCGCTATGAGCTTATTTGACAAGCTTATTATGTATTACGAGGATGTAAACGAGATTTTCTGTTTCAGAGTGGGTGGTGGTCAGTGCTTGAACATCACACTTGAATATGTTTTGTACTTGACCGYTTTTCCCATTAGGGGCAAACTAGYTTTCCCGGAGCCGGAGAAGTACAAGGGTTTTGATGCTTTCCGTAGGATATTTGGTGGGCTGGCGAGCAAAAAAATTACTTTGTTGGAAATCAATGTATCGATACGAATAAGACTAAGAGTCGTGATGAGTGGATGAAGATAATATAGTTTTATATTGTAAATTGCATTATCGTTCCCGATTCAATTGGGAAGATTACGACTTCTTACGTCCAGTTTGTTGAAAATTGGATGAGGTAGATTCCTATCTTTGGGGTGCAGCAGTTTTAGCATTCTTGTACGAGGTTTGACACAATACAATTAAAAGGAGTGAAAGGAGTATAGGATTTATCAGGCTAGTTTTGGTAAGTAATTTTTTTTTTCATTTTTTTCTTTTTCTTTTGCTCATCCTTTTTCGTTTAGTTAACTAATTTTTTTTCCACCTTAGGTGTTTTTCTTTTGCCGTTTCAACATCTCGGAAATTTTTGGTGTTGTGTTTAATCGTCAAGTGATGCCCTATACTTTGACTTCTTTGGTGATCACATTTATCGATTCAAAGAAGTCTAAGTATATGACACCACTTGACGATTAAACTCAACTCCTAATATGTCCGAGATGTTTGAAACGGAAAAATAAAAACACTTAAAGTAA
>SNQN01003127.1:10127-55346 GCA_008642245.1 Bassia scoparia
AAAACAAAAATTAGTAAAGACTACGAAAAAAGGATGAGCAAAAGAGAGAAAAAGAACTTGCTTACCAAGACTAGCCAGATAAATCTATACTCCTTTCCACCTTTTTGTATCGTGTCAAACCTCGTACAAGACTCTAAAATGTTGCACCCAAGCATAGGAATCTACCTCATCCAATTTTTAAACAGACTGGACGTAAAAGTCGTAATCTTCCCAATTGAATCGAGATAAGAAGAAATAACATGTTAAAAAAAAAGAAAACAATTGTCTGCTATTAATTGATATTTGACAGACAGATTTATAAGTAATGATGTCAATTTGCCATTCAAATAAGGAAAAATAAGGAGCAGGAACATTATTATGAGTATCTTATCACAATTATCTATTAGTCATTTACATCCTAATATCATAAGACTGTATATATATATTATATATTATACTATACTATACTAAATGATTATCTTATATATTAATAATAATTATACTTATTAATCAATATAATACAACGAGTATCTATCAACCATTGATATTTACCATATATAAATACATAAGTATAATATTATTACATATATATATATTACATATGTACTTCGTATTACATATATATATATAGTATAAGACTTTCAACCATAAATAAATTATAAATTTTCATTAACGGAAATATTACAGGTCACATTCCAAATACCTTTTATGTATACTATATACATATACACTCCCTAGGCTACGCCGGTGTTAAACCTGTGACATTATCCCTATACCTTATAACATATAATGCGTACAAACCCGGTCAAGTATCAAGTATAAAATCAATACTTAATTATCCAAAGTTCCATACGATGTCAATTGCTTTCCAGAATGTAATCTATACAGCACTGACTTCGTCTACCGCACCGTCCAATTCTGACAAATAAGTTATTTGCGATATCCCCACATCGCCAAATTATAATAATAACACCTCCGCAAAAAGATATATAACTGACCCAAACACACTCGTATGATAATACCGTTCATAAAGGTCCTCAATGTACCTACGTTAGCCTGTCCAAAAATCGACAACAAATTCAGAATATATGAGACTATATATAAAAAATATAGAGTGGAGAGAGTTAGATGATTTTGACAATATTCGTGTTATATTATATATTCCAGTTGATTAAATTTTATTTATAAAAAAAAACTTTTAACGACGAGTGAAGTACATACCCAAGTAGGGGACCTACTCTAAAATTATAATCCCGTCAGAAATGAATGCCCTAACAACAAGGATTTAATATATAGTACAAAATAAGTTATGGAATATAAAATTATTGACCATTGAGAATCGTATGATTCAAGTCCATTCGAATGAAATCCACAAATTTAATAATAACCACAATCACAATAATCAACAAACTGCCTCAACTCGATTTCATGTCTGACTAGAATTGATACAGCGCTCTTCTTACACCTATACACTAAGTAGAGTCTATGATACTAGTAGACAAGACCGCCTTCATTTACAAGAATTCTTGTTGAGCCCACATTACGTTCTCTATGTTTGTGCCTCATGAGGTAACATTCCAATCATAACCAATAAATTAAAAACATACTTCCCACATCTTCTCTGGTTACATTCAGATAACTAGGGATCAAAATAAGGTGCGGCATGGCACCTATAGATTAATGTAATTTATGCCACTGGTGCGACACCCCACCCCAGGGGCCCCAGGATCCGAACCCCGGACGCCACGTTGCTTTTTCTGCGTTTGGCCTTTGGTGACACATTACCTTCACTGGCCACCCTCGACCTTCTCCTACCCTGAGGTGACAGACTCACTCTTCAACTCTCACGTTGTGTGAGACTCCGACAACCCTATACCAACGGGAACATCAAAATGAAAGTTAAAAAGGTTCAAATCATGATAATCTTCGCCATAAATCATATCAGATTCTACCTATGCGTGGGACCTCAAAGGTGGAAGCTCCCTCTGTTGTGTCACGCTTCTTTTTAGAAATTTATGAAATGCCTGTCCGGATCCAACCTCAATCTTCTACCCCAAGCTTATTATCCTTAGCATTCCTCCCTCGTACATTAGCGGTCGGATGTGTAGTGAGAACCGCTTCATAATCAGCAACAGTGGATAGAGGACTTTCCTTCTCGAACAATTACAATAGGGCCGTAGGGACATTTCTCGGTGCTTATCCCCTAGTGCAGGTCCTAAGCCATATAAACACTCTCCTCATAGTCCTCAAAGTGTGGCCAAGTGACACATACACGAGGAATTGAAGCCGAGTCTCCCTAATTGCTCCTCCTTGGCGATTACTCATTGCCACAATTTCCTGTAAATCTTGCATAAGGTTTGTCTTTGTGTTAGTCAGTAATCATTATCATAAGCAATGCCCTATTATGATATGAGACCTGAAAATTTGGAGAATCGTATATTCCCTCGAATAAGGAATCGCATCCTCTACTACATGAGCTCAATCCTTGGTCAATCAAAGCTATTAGGACTCTAACCATTAGGGTTATCGAACAACTAAGGAGAACAGGATTCAAGACGCAGGAAATGGATATTGGAAGAGACCGGCGCAAAGATGCTGATTAGAGGAGAGAGAGTGAGGCGTGGAATTACGAGAAATCGCGTGAGTAATCTATGGGTTTTTCTAATGAGAGAGTTTACAGCCAGAGTGATTTTAAGGATTGCATTGGGTGTATGTTGGATGGTGAAGATTGAATTGGGGTTGTAGTGGATGATGATTTATTTTTGTGGGATCATTGACGTGGAAATTTGAGCTAGCCCACTAAAAAGCGACTCGTTTTACAGGGGCAAAAACAGAGACATAATCGTTCATTACTATTTCTATTTAGCCACAATTCTCTTATTGGGACGTCACCAAAAGCCTCGTAGTGCCGAACTTAAATCAATGTAAATTATGCCGACAGGAATAATTTGCATTCGCGTTTCCTCCTTTAAAAGTTATAGGGTACGTAAGTTTGAAATTGTGCTCGTGATTTCCCTAATTAAAAAAAACAAAAAATTAAAATATGTTGGATGGAGTGGATAGAATAATATTGTTTTATATTGTAAATTGCCGGTGATTACTCATTTAATATCACCTCCGTTAACAACCTCTTATCCACCCTCACCGATCTTATATCCCTACTGCTAAATCAATTTTAGTTAGAAATCGAGATTACCATTAAATAATTTTAACACTCATTCACAGCCTTCTGGCAAGCATGGAAGTCTATACTCGCTTGTGAGACCTAACATGAGAGTCACACACCACTAAAAGCCCCAACCAAACTACTTCAACTACCAGACTTGGTAAGTCGCCATCCTTTGGGGCTATACTTTAATCGCCAAAATTGTAAATATTATGTTGGTCACTGAATTGCTACGGATTCCTTGTTATCCGTTAGCTAAATTTAGGAACGATTTCGGAATCGTAGCTCATAATATAGGACAGATCTACCAAGATTTCAATTAAAAGAACATTCACCCACCCACCAATTCTAAACATATACATTGAACCCTAAAATATCTATCCTTCTTCCTCAGCTCAGTTTTCTAGCAGTCCCATTTCGTACTATGAATAGGTCCTTCTTACCCACCTTCTCCCCTTCTTCCCCTGTAGTTTTGACGCTAGAAGAAAATCATCAATTATAAATACACATGGAGATGTGGATGCATAATTGTCTAACTCCTATTAAGAATTTATTTTATTCTATTTTCTCTGCCGACGTTATGGGTAGAAATGTTCTACGAGACATTATTTCTCCACAAATTTTTGTGTTTCCTACTGTGTCTTTTTCTCTCATATCCGAGTCGCTCAATTTCCTACCCTATGATGACATATTGAGTACGTTTCAGTATTCTTTTGACAAACTACTTAAAATTCCCTTTTTATTTTCCACGAAGCTGCACATTCAAAATCATCTTAAGTAAGGATCAGTGTTCGTATTTTCCCCTTGTGAGGCCGTACTCATCCCCTAAATACTATATTGAGTCCTCAACTCTCTCAATGGTGAATTTGCTTTAATAACAGAGGAGTGTGTGTGTATTAGGGCCTACCTTCAAAAAAAGTTATGAACTTCAAGTCACTCCCTATTCAGTCATGTCTGCTTATACTTTTCGAGAATTCCAGTTATGGGCTCTAAATATTAACGATCACCTACAAGGAAGAAGCCCAACTCCGTAGCAAATTCTTTAACGAAGTGAACAAACGAGTTCCCCTGTACATTGTAGATCTACTTCAAAAAGAAAGTCCAAAGTATATGACCACCACCTTGTGAATCGATTTGTGAATAACGTCAAACCTCACTCTGAGGAACTATCAGAGTTCACCCCGTATTTCGAATTGGTTTTTCTTTGTTAGAAAACAGGGAACACAACTGAAAATATAAGATATTATTGCTAATGTCCAATAATTGCCTTTATAATTGTTAGTGGAATTACATGATAAAAAATAAGAGTGAATCAGAAGTTATAAGAATTACCAAAATAAAAATAAAAAATGAGAACCCCATAATGGACCCCAATAGACTACCGTCACTTTATAAATGCACTTGGTTTGAGGCTACCTAAAAACTGAAAGACAAAGGAACTGAAAAACATAATATCTTAATTCATTCACAAAAAGGAGAAACGAACAACGATGTAATCAAGTCGCAGTTGTCCCCGTACCTCAAAGCCAACAAAGTTAACAGGTAAAAAACTAGCTGCCAGAGTTACATCTTGCAACTTCCTTTGTGATAATAGCTTCCATTCTCCTTCCTTTATTTCTCATCTTATACCCCATTCTGTTTCTCTTCTTGACTCATGGTTCCTTTGCTGTAGTGAACTTCCAGATAGGTTTTAAAACCTTTTCGTAATGTACCCACTGTATAATTGAGTCAATTGCTTTGACTCCCTCGAAATAAAGATCTGCAGAGTTGTTTTTAAGGAAAAATTTGCCAGAAAATTGGTCGACTGTCATGTTGGCCGCCATTGAGCGACAAAATTAGAGCGTTCCAATAATTTTAATGTGTTGATCACATACACTCACGCCTCTTCAAAAGGTCACACACATTCAGTTTTTTTGCGAACCAATACAAGCGATGCGTCAGATTGCCACTATCTCTTCCGGTCTTTATACTCTTCCCCCCTTGAATCGGCATTACCCACTACCAGATGTCATTAAATGTTCAAAGTGCTTGTGCGGGGTCAGATTAAGCACCCTTTTTTGCGATAATTCACTCTGCCCCAGACACTCTATTACAACAACTAATTATATTGCACTCCTCTTTACTTTCACTCCCTCTCTCAATATTAGGCCTTTCATCTAACACATTAATATCACTCAGAGATCCCCCACATCATTAAATCCTCTACCGACTCCTAGGGTCTTATTTCTCTAACACCACTTAATTATCTCATTCCCATCTCCCATACAAATCCTATTATCTCCCCACTACACCATTATATATCGACTTTTACATCCCGAACCATATAAAATAACACCATAGCCAATCTATCTCTTCCTCTTCCTGTCTCCAATCAGTTTCACCCCCTTGTCTCTTCTGTCTTATCCTCACCTCTTAATACCACTACTGAAGATATAACTGCACCTTTAACACGACGCATTTTATACACCAATTACAACGGAGACAAATACCGAAACCTACATAGTAGCAGTTGTGATATAACACTTTGCGTCTCGCCCGCGGCGCGCACTATGGCAACTTAATACAGAATTAGACTCTGAACTGACGTTAACAACTGTATCTCTGCCACATTCACTCGTCTGAGTTACAATACAGAACTTTCGCGTGCCAGGAAAACCGTGGATGCCAATGAAAGTAATAACAGTAAACCACCCTCTCACATCTGAACCCCGCGTTCGTTCCTGATGTGCTGGTTAAGCAATGAAGAAACTCAAAATTGGTCCCTTCTTGGAGGTCTTGCGGCTAACACATGGTGCAGATAACCGATTTAATATGGCATTATCTATAGCCTTTAGTTGATTCGAATTTAAGCATTGAGTTGTTAAAGTGTTTTTGGTGTTTAAAGGGCTGTGGAGTGGTGATTATCTTGGTGCGCTGTGATCTGTACTGGCTGCTGCTTGTATTCATCTTAGGTGGTTGGGACTGTAGAATAGCTAGTTGCTTGTGTGGTGTTCCCCCAGTAGTAGTATCGAAATGATTTACAGTGTCGTAAGGGAAAGGTGTTGAGTAGTAGAGTGTGTGTGAATTTCATCGGGGGATTCCATAAATCTTTAAGGACTTTAGAAAATATAGATGCGCCCCATATTGGTCGGAATGAATTGGTGAGCTTTCAAGATTTACAATGAAATTTTTGGGCGTTTTAATTATGATTCGAAATAACATGCATGGAAGGGAGGAGAAGCAAAGCTATGCAGTTGTGGCGTGAATCAAATAGGGTGATACTAGGTAAGATAATAGGACAAAAAATTAGAACCCACACCAAGTTACATATCGCATGATATATCTACAAATAGGTTTGATCGGTTCAACTTCTATACCACGTCCTTTCCGTAGTGACTTTTGACATATTCTGGTCATCAACATACCACGACGTAGTCCGCCCTTCAGATGCAGCCAGCCTCTTGAGACCCAAAAACCCTCCCAGATTTTATGCTGCGATTTTAGTTTTTGCGCAATATACAGTGAACCCAAACTATTTAGATTGAAGATATCTGTCGGCGACAACATTTTCCTTTATGTGTCCTAACTTGGGTTATTCGGTGGAATCTCAATAATTGACATTAATACCATTATTATTGATTTAGCATGAATGATCTTCACGTCCTAGCAATGTCCGTGCAGCATATATTCACCGATAGATTTCTGGAAAGGTAATTACTTAACTGTTATCCCCATATGATAATTTTCACAATACACCAAGTAACATTTAATTACTCTACTAGCCGAATAAATAATTTAATTTATAAAGTAAATACTATTTCCTCATAAACAACACAAATTTGAAAAAATTATAATTGCATGTTTGTACCTTGCACTGGGGGACATTTATTTGATTTGTAGCGCCCCATAAAGGAATAGGCAAAGTCCCAATGTTGAGTTTCTCCCTAAATATGCCCCGGAATTTTTGATTTTTTACAGATTGCAGTATAACAAATTTTCACCGAATACACATAGTCGAATACCCATAGGATATTTTTGTGTAAGTTTTGACACATATTAAACCGACGTTAGATATTCGTTTTCTAAATTTTATGTTGGCATAGACACAGATATAAATTCAAGAGCGTCTTTTGGATTATTGCACCCGGGACTACTACACTATTTCCTGTGAAAAAGTTCAAAAAATTTGTTTTTATTGAGTCTAGTTTTTTTTTTTGAGAAGATAAATCTATTTTCATTATTTTTTAATTTTAATTTCCCTTGTATTTAACAACATAACTCCATTATAAAGACACTGGATTGGGACAAATTTTATTGAAACCAAGTGAAGAAAGATTTGTCACGTGGGAACACTCTTGATTCTTGTGCTTCCATTAGTTAGATATTATTAGATCAAATGTAGATAAATAAATTAGGTTGGTGGAAAAAGTGATCTGAAAAAAATAGAGAATGATATATTACATAACAAAACTTAACGTTATATATAAAAGGGGCGTTAGACATCTAAGAAGATAATTAAAAGCAAATATGATTTTCCAAATTTGTCTAAAGATTATTTATAACTTTAGTTCAAAAAAAAATTAAATTAAGAACAAACAATTCCTCTTCTTAGACAGCCCTCCTGGTTCTCTAATACAACCTTAGTGGGTGTTTTTCAGTAGAGTTTTCCCCTCCCTTCCTTGAATCTCAAGGTTTAGGTTCCTCTGTTTTCATAATTCCTCTCGAATTCCCTATGGTTGATAAGCCTGTGGTTTTTGTCTTACTTCCTTCGCGTACACGCTTTCTCTCACTTCGTTCGTTGTTTTCATCATACGCCCCGCTTCTTCGACTTTTAGTTCTATCGTTCCCGGGATGTTTCGGCCAACTTCCTTGGGGTGTACTACGTGTGATTAATCCACCGTACCCCTCCTCTTCATACCCGAGCACCCGCGAGCCACCCTTAATTTGTTTGGTGATCTTTGTGAACGATGAAAAAGTGGATGGCGGATGGGTTTTCTCTGGTTTTTTGGGTGTCTTGTTTGCTCAACCCGATCGGAGGCAGGACTTCACGGTTAATGGCGTATGTTACCTTCCATTCTCTTTGCTTTACTGCTCTCGGTGAGAGTATATCGTCGTGGTGATTTACCAGTCAAGAGGGTAGCGTAAAGGTGGAGTTCCGAGTGTAGACGTTGGTTTCTGCCCCTCATCGAACCCTATTTGGTTGAAGTTCCGTTATACAAACCAGTGCGAGTTATAGACGACCCCTGAGTGGATGTTTTTTGTCAACCCATCCTACTTCTTAGGGTATATCAAGCTTTAGTATTTTACTAATTAACTTTTTTTGTTTACATAAGTATTAATGCCCCTTTTTAATGCTTTTACTGTACACTACTTTCAAAATGACGCAGAATGTCCTAACTTGGAGGGATTTGAGGTACTGTTAACTTTGCGTGAGCATCCGCAACTCTTGGCGTTGTGGATGATTTTTGCGTGCTCCGCTCTTTCTACACTTGAGACACAAAGGAGCCCGATTGAAGTGTAGTCATTATATGGTACCTCTTGTTTTTAAATGCTGGTGAATCCTAACGATGGTTGTTGTCGGCTATTCCTGGTACACAAGTTGTGGTGTTGTAAAATGGCCCTAAGCCTCAGATTCTTTTGCTGATTTGGAGATGTTTTTCTCTTCCTTTCTGTGTGTTTCGTTTTGACATTCATAGATTACGCTACACTCTTTCCGTGTGGATTTTAGTGTTGCCGCATTGTCATTCTGAATACCACTAATCTTTTTGTTAACTTTTGAGCCCACCAAGATTCTTCCAGATTGTTCACATGCCACGTCATAAACTATGCTATAAATAGATGTGTATAAGGTTTTTCCGAACTTTTTCGCAACTTCTACAGTCGTATTTTCGTGTCTATCGTCCCCAAGGAAGTTTTTAAGGCTGATTTTTAATTAGATCTGTTTATTAATACATTAAAGTCATCTGTGTCTATACGTATAGTCTCTGTATGTTAAAAATCAGGTGTGCCGATTTTGGTTATTAGCTATTGTAAATGAAAAACATAGTTAGTAAAATGCTTGTTAATTTGTTTTGAGTCGATTATTGTTATAAATGAGTATATCCCGTTGTTTGTCGGAATGAGTTCTCTGATGAAATGAAACCCTTAGTTCTCCCGTTTTTCTCATAAAAAAATTATAACTTTTTGTTAGTTAAAATAACCTTATTTTCAGTTACATATACGCTAATTTCTATTGAGTTTGTGGTGAAGGACAATATTGTCCCTATCCATCAATTATCAATAAACACAAAAATTAAAATAAAACATAGGCTTTATTTAGGGAGGGAAAGATAAAAGCGAAAAGCTTAAAATAAACTTCAATCATGTTAATTTTGACGTGCATTATAAAGTTTATAGTGAATATACAAAACAATCTTCTTTTACTCAAACCGCTTAATTATCACTTTAGCTAATTGTTCAGTTAAGACCATATACCCCCAAACTCGGCCCTAAAGTACCTTATATACACGCAGTTAAGAACAATTGTGTTATATTACTGCTCACTGCGGTTTGTAATATATCTCTAAGGAACCCAGACATAAGGCCACCCCAATAAACAATCCTCCGACCCTATGCGAAAATGGAATTCTACACTTGTGCAACCCCAGTCTTTGGTAAATATGAGTAATAACATGATTTAGATAAGTCTCCATGATTTTAATTCATCTTGCTACATTTACCATATATTTTCAATTAAAAAAGTCTAAGAGTATTAGATAAAAATTTACCAAATACTGTCTAACACTTTATAGACTACAAGGTTAAAGCATTCATGGTCTGCGACTAAAATTAGAATACTCTTTATGATTGAAAATAGATTAAACTACCAATTATTCTAGTAACAATACATATTCATAACAATGTCTGATTTTGTTGTGCGCAGTAAGATTTTAAATAATTACTAAGTATAAAAAACCCGGATAGACAATTAATATATATCTACATTTAGTACTTAATAAAATGAACCCTTTAGACAGAAGTGATCACATTGAGCTCCAGTATCTAATTCTTCCCTTCACAATTTAACAACGTCATAGACGAAGGTTGTTGTGAACTAATTCTCTCAACTAGTTTCCTGAAAGCGTAACTTTTTTTCCCATTACTAAGTGATTTGTTTTTTACACTAATATGCAGAAATCACACCATTAAAACCCGTCTCATTGCGACAGGACTGAGACACGAGGACACACCATAAATTAACCCATACTCTGAGAAACTCAACAAACCCTAATAGAGAGGCTAGCCTATGGTGCACAATCCAAATTCAGAGTATATTGGAAGCCAGATAGACCAATAAGCAAAATATACTAAACGCATGGAGCACCGCCTCGAGCCCAATCATCCTGAAATGGCGCAAAATACAACGTTTCATATGCGTACATCTGGGAAGGAAAACGAAACCTCAGCATTAGCCTATGACCGCAACAGACAACCGACACCGCCATTCTCCTTTCATGAAACTATCTCTGCGCAAAAAGGTTGACGGATATCTGAGGTCCTTACATGAAAGTTCTTGGAAGCACAAACCCCTTGCGTTTCATGTTTGCTAGTACGCGCATGCCATATACCCACCGCAGTGCAGCTCATGAGCAAGCAACAGTGAACTTTCACGGGAACATATAATTAGACCTTGGAACCCCAGCACATTAGAACGTAATCTTGTCTCTTCCGAAAAGCCATCTCCCTAATAAGAAGAGCCACCAAAGCATTGCTTGTAAAGTCCACAACAGTACCAAGGAGGAAACATAGCTGAGCATCCATCTCCAAGTCAAAAATCTATCATAGCTAGGAATGTCCGTAGATGAACCACTTAAAGGGCTCCCAAAAATCGCAGCACGCAAAGGCTCAGCAGAATTGGCCACACATCAGGAGCTCTAAGTTTCACTGATCGAACAAAACCAATAATCTCAAAGACACACACTGACTGCAGCTCTCTGCTACACCTCACTTGCCAGTCCCTCACCAGCTCGCCTTTCCCTATCCAGGCCATAGGAAGCTGCATCTACCACAATTTGAGTGGCTTCAAAGCATCGGAACCAGAGAGAATGTACTCGAACCTATTGACAAGAAAAATCTTCTTATGTTACGTTCAAGTACCGTTGTCAAGATAAAATAAGATACTTCTTAGTAACTTATATTGGAGTAATGTAAATAATTGATGTTTCATTAGACATAAGCCCCGCGAAGAATCGAACTGATTTCTGAGTTGTTTAAAAATTCATATCTTGAAACTTATTATGTTACTGAAAACTATACGCAACATTTTAATGAATAAATGTAAGTAATAGCGAAACCACTATTAACACATATTATAACCCCAATTAATAAGAGTATACTCCAACCTACTTTATAGCATCTTTTTAACTAGACAACAGATTTGAAAACACTCTAATTTTTTTTTCACATAGAACTGACATTGATTTTTAGTGAAATGTTTTATCTAAAAATATCCTAAGACCCGAGAACTCAGAGTCTAACTCCGGTGTTAATTGAGCGCCTCGTCACCAGTTCAAGTCAATAGTCCCCTTCTAAAAAGCAATACCGCCCTATAATTGTTCCTTATGGATCTACACCTGATACGATGTTTTTGTATTCAAGAAAAAGGAACCCTCGCAGCCCAAAGCGTTGACACCTACAAAATTAATTGCATAGCAAAAAGCTGGCAGGAACAATTTACCGTTGATTTTGGACAGTGTACCCTCTTTCTGGCCTTCAGTTCTTTTACGTATGAAAAATAGTGAAACAAAAATTCATGAAATATGAATATAAGAAAAAATTATGGCCCTCGAAAAGTAGTTTGCAACTATTACAATGCTCACCCCAAATGAATGTCCAAAACGTCCTCTCTTATTTTGTACCCAATCACTCCTCTTATTTTTACTTATGTGATTCGGGTCCAACCACCTACCTTTTATTTGACACTTCCATATTTAGATATTCCCAAACACAAAATACATATAAACTAAAATTTTATTCACAATGACGTCTTAAATCAAGTAATCTCAAAGTCTCCTTATCTATTCATATCTTGTCTCTAATTAACCCTTAATTTATGTTAACTTTGGGTTTGACATCTTTTGGACAAAAGAAAACTAGCAATATATGTTTTACTCTTGTTCTTCTTCCTTGAACTTTCTTTTGCTATTATTAATTCTCTCTTACTACACGCTTTACCCCACGATACCACGAGCACTGTCAACAAATCATAAATAACTCTCATGCGAATAACAAAGGGTTAACAAATCTTCTGTCTAAAATGTGTGTCTTTGTGTTCTATTTCATTTTGATTGGTCATAATAATTACAATAATTCACTTTTTCAAATTTTAAAGTCAAAAAAAAACATTTACGCCGACCATGATTGGAACTTGCATGTAGTATGGGCCAGTGAGAGCATGCTGTGTGCATGGACTTCGTGCACAAATAGCCGAACTCGCAATATGAACTGGCCCTTCTGACTTGATTTGTGCGTCTGCTAAAAGTTTGTCCTAGGTTTGACGTGACTGGCCCTGGGTTTCTGTTTTGCCACAAACCGAAAAATTTTGCAAGTATTTGTCATATCTAGGCGTATTCCAAATTTTGTAAACTCAAGATCAAACCCGGCAAACCGCAAATTTAATGTCAGGTGTGAGAGCGTCCCGAATCGCAATATCATTATTATCCCGCAATTTTCTAAAGAATACGGTCTTTTTTTTAAATTTATTTGTTTAACTTTATTACTTTATTGTAGTTAAATTTTGTTTTTACTTATTAAATCCCTATATGCTAGTGAACCTAAATAATATACTTTTTTGATTCAATTTAATTTTTCAATGTGTTTTGTAGTAAAGAATAGTTGTTTTAATAGAACCTCAGTATTTCAATACAATTAAAAACAAAAGGCTTGTCATATATTGTGGTAAAAGCTAGTTTTTTTAGAAAAAAGTATTTCTAGATTTTTTTTTATATATAACAAAGTGGTTAAACCGCACCGCCACCAAAATGCGCAAATTGGCGCCTCAACCAATGCGAATTGTTTCTGAGGTTTAGGTGCGCGTCTGAAATAAATTAGCGGTAGCGGTGTTCTATGGTTTGAGCCATAAATCCCAAACCCGCATAAAAAAAGAAAGTGCATATGTTGTGTTAAGAACAACCACGTGTGAATCATTCTTCTTGCTCAAGGACTTCGGACCAAGACAGCACATAACGCTCAGCCCTAGAAAATAAGTGGAACTAAACTGGGAAATAAATATTTATGTCATAACCACAAAAGATATCACCATAGATAACAGCAAAGCAACAAATGGTTATATACAGAGCAATCGACCACCAATAAAATTTTCAATTACAAAATTCATAAGTATAGCTATATTTCGTGTTACCATAACGACTTTCATTCCGTGCACAATCATATAAAACAACCGTAGATATTTTTTGAATGAGAAATATATCCCGCATAACATTATCTCTCTTGTTGTTGTGAAATAAATTACATAGACTCCCCAGTTGATCTTTATTAAACTGTGTTATACGGCTGATTCTTAGACTGAAGTGGACAAAACAAAAATCCGACCCTGATATATTGTGTACGCGTTTGATCTAAATCCCTTTGCCCCGATTTGACCCCAGCTAGCCCAAAAAAGTGGCGGCCGTAACCTCTTGAATATTTCAGGGCTGTAATCCGGAACCCTAGCTCCTCTCTCTCTTTGTACAGTAAAATATAGAAAATAAATAAAACGTGCATTTTTCCTAGAACAGCAAAAAAAGAGTTTGCAAAACTCAAATCTTACTTAGAAACTTAAAATCAAAATAGAAAATTAATCACAAAAACACCCAGATGACATTTGCAACCCAATTTACTATGTCAACACAGTAATGAAAAGAAACAAATTTCTGTCATTTGTTGGTATGTGTGTGTCTGAAGATGTTTGGTTAAGCAAGAACAACAAACAACCAAGCAACAACAAACAGCTCTTGTTATTATTAAGTTTAGCTGACTCCTAAAACCCCAAAAATGAATCAAAAAAAAAATTACACAAGAAAAATTAAAACAACAAGTTAAAAAGAAAGAGTGATATAAGCTAGTTAACATACTACGCCGATCATAACAACATATATTCATTACACACTTTAAGTATAATCCCTTTACCCTATAGGAGGTGTAATGATAATAAAGACACAAGACATTAAACACAGCGTGCACTTGATTCTATCGAGTTCACTCACTACACTTAAAACTTTTCTTCCATTGTTTCACATTTACCCCTCCATCCTCCTTCTTCCTCATGAATTCGGTCTCTCTTTTTCTCTCGTGCTTTATCCCCGTCACCCAATCCCTTCTTATATTACACACACCACACCACCCAATTACACTTCTTCATTCCCATTTTCATTTCTCTCTCCAACAACCTATTACACTTCTTCTAAAGCTAGTGTTCTCATCACCAAAATTAAAACGATGTTGCAGCCAACAACAACATCCATTCAAAACATACTGTAACAAGATGACGACGCCGAAGAAGGCGGAGAGTGAATTATGCGAGAGCGGAGTCGCGATCAAACGACCACCCGGACTCCTGTGGAGGTTGACTGAAGTCGCGGACAATCAGAACGGACCGCCGGAAATTAACTCCCTAGAGTTGGATGCGTTACAGTGTGTTCGATCTAATTTAGAAACGATAGTAGCATGACTCTAAAAATATGCACTCCCAAAAAATTGTATATCGACCGCTTTTCCGCAACAAATGACTTCCGTTCTGCTGAGGATAGTACGTTCTGTTTCCAGCCCAAAAACAGTGATCTCACTCTTCTCTCCCTCCAGACGTCAGGGACTTCTCTAGTCTGTCCTCGGCGACAATAAATTTATGAGGCGAGATCGTAACATAGAGCGACTTCCTCGACATGTTTGCTTTTTGTCAAGTTTCAGCCGTTCTTACCGGTCTTAAACACTGAACGCCTCTCTTTGGTAACGCATCTCAATACCACTACGGTCCCAAGTATTTTGGACACTAGGTGGGTGGATAGGCATGGTGCCATATAAACCCAATTTAGTTGTCTGCCTTTTGGCGCCGATTTCACATAACGTCTACAACTTTTTCAGGCAGGTCGTCAGGAATTAAGCGAGACAATAACAGACCCAACATCCAAGCTCGACTACCTCACGATTGGGCCGAAAACCCGGAAGGATGCGGCTTCGTCTTTCTTCTGCATGTGAGATTTCTTGTGGTACGGAGCGCCCTCCGTTAATGTGTTTGATTGTTAATCATGATTTGAATTAGGCCTTCACAGTCCATTCAGTGTAAAGTATCATCTGTAGCGTAGAGCGTCGATTCTTTTATTTGATTCTCCTACGACTCAACCCTATTCTCTCTCTTATCATCTGTCTTCACATGTACACAAATACAATGAAATTCGGCCAGTAATTCCTCGAATTTTGTGTATTTTGATTTGTTACTCGCTCAAACTGCAGTAAGACGGGGTTGTATAGTTTTCATTCTCTTTTTCAGTGGACTGACCCCATCCAATTATGATGATACACCCCCCAACATATCCCAAACAAATCCACTCTCAGACGTACCTACACTTGTATCTTTCACCCGGAACTCATAATTAAGGTCTGGGCTTTTCTATTATATAATTTCAGCGCTACAAGTATTTTTTGAAAATGTACTCCTACTATGTAAGGTCTATTAGTATAATGTAACCAAAAGAATGGAGTAGTTGCACATTTCCAAACTAATGTTAGTTTATGTTGTTTGTTGTTTTATTTGTAATGGTGTGTGAAGACAAGACGGTAGGCATGAGTGGGTACGTGTAATGTTAGTTTATGTTAATTGTTAACTCCATTTGTCTGATAACGAATGGTGGAAAATTAATCAAAGGGAATAAGAATAATAGTCGTGTTATTTATGTTTGATTGAATAGATGTGTAATGATTATTAGTCCTCTGTTTTGTATATAAACAATTCTACTCATCCCACACAACATAATCTCCCTATAGAAAGTACCATAGTAAATTGGGATTCATCATTTGCCATTTCTTAGGTCAATCGTGTGCTACTAACATTTGAATAACTACACACTTAGGCGTCCCATGGACGTTAAATTTGTCATCTATAGGGTACATTACCTAAGCTTACTAAAGCCATTTAATTTTGTCTCTTTACGATTTGTTATTTGACCAGGCCACAAAATTCCGTACCTTTTCTGTTAGTATATTATTAGGGTCAAATAAGGCCCCTCATAGCGCAAAGAGCGCTAGCATTATGTTAATAATTATGCTCGACTACTAATTATAAACTTATGAAAAAACTCATCATCATTCCGTATATTCAGAGTGATATTAATTATATGGATCGAACAACTTGAGATATAGTGCCTAATGTGCCCTAGCTGTTGATCTGTCTGCTGCTTACCAAGTTCACATCTCATGTGACTATTGGTCAAACTATTCTCTCAAACACACCCACAACATTAGCTGATTCTCATTAAAACTGGGCCAGTCTACGCACGTCTTTGATTTCATATGAGATATGAAGGAAGGTTGCTCTTCCCACATGATCAAATCCACTCACCGAGGAAGTCAACTAAGCCCGTGCGACGTGATCGGACATCTGCGGCCACTGGTGATGCCTTGTACACACCTCAAATTGTAGTCATCAATATATAACCTATGACTCTATCTTTCGAGGAGCGACGCATCTAAACACAATCCTTGATTTCCAAAAAAGTAATATTTTTGCTC
Source organism: Bassia scoparia (assembly GCA_008642245.1). Taxonomy (NCBI): domain Eukaryota; kingdom Viridiplantae; phylum Streptophyta; class Magnoliopsida; order Caryophyllales; family Amaranthaceae; genus Bassia; species Bassia scoparia. The sequence goes on from SNQN01003127.1 coordinate 27,013, forward strand.
GCCGGCTCACCAAATTTCTTACGGAAGGCATCAAAACCCTTCTACTTCTCCGGCTCCGGGAAACCTGGTTTTCCCCTAATGCGCAAATCGGTCAAGTACAGAACATCTTCAAGTGTGATGTTCAAGCACTGACCACCACCCACTCTGAAACAGGAAATCCCATTTACATTCTCGTAATACGTCATAAGCTTGTCAAATAAGCTCGTAGGGAAGTTGAGTTCATCGGGCATTTCATAAATTTTAAACAGGCGCAACATGYAGCTTCCCTCACTATTAGAATCAATTATCCTATTGATTTCAAATTTATTTTCATCGTGCAACCACAACCAAACTTTGTTCATGATATACAGCTTGTTAGACCCTTTCGTCATGGTTGCTCAGAGAACTAAACAAAAAAATATTCAAAATCACATAAAGGGATCAAAGGGTCTAACAAGCTAAATACCATGAACGAAGTTTGGTTGGGGTTGGACGATGACGATGAAATGAAAGTTAAAATCAATAGGATAATTGATTCTAATGGGGAGGGAAGCTCTCTGTTGCGCCTGTTTAAAATTTATGAAATGCCCGATCAACTCAACTTCCCAACAAGCTTATTTGACAAGCTTATGACGTATTACGAGGATGTAAACGGGATTTCCTGTTTCAGAGTGGGTGGTGGTCAGTGCTTGAACATCATACTTGAATATATTCTGTACTTGACCGGTTTTCCCATTAGGGGCAAACCAGGTTTCCCGGAGCCGGAGAAGTACAAGGGTTTTGATGCTTTCCGTAGGATATTTGGTGGGCTGGCGAGCAAAAAAATTACTTTTTTGGAAATCAATGTATCGATACGAATAAGATTASGAGTCGTGATGAGTGGATGAAGACAATATTGTTTTATATTGTAAATTGCATTATCGTTCRCGATTCAATTGGGAAGATTACGACTTCTTACTTCCAGTTTGTTGAAAAATTGGACGAGGTAGATTCCTATCTTTGGTGTGCAGCAGTTTTAGTAGTCTTGTACGAGGTTTSACACGATACAATTAAAAGGAGTATAGGATTTATTTGGCAAGTTTTGGTAAGCAAATTTTTTTTCATTCTTTTTCTTTTGCTCATCCTTTTTTTCGTTTAGTTAACTAACTTGTTTTTTCCACTTTATGTGTTTTTCTTTTGCCGTTTCAACCATCTGCACTCCTTGAATCAGTTTTTCCACGCACCCTTACCTTATACACACATTTCGACTACGGCCCTTTTCAACCCTTCAATATTACAGGTTGTTATTCTTAGAATCCCGTATTCAAAAAGTCCAAAATTCCTATCCTTGTACCCCACCAATTTTGTCCAACACCTCACACTCAGTAAATGCCTCGCACTTTACTCAAAAAGAAGTCGTCTCTCAACGTAAAAATACTTGAACACGCAGCAACCCTATACACGATTGTCACTCACCCAGTCACGTTAACGAAACAACGATGATGCAAAAGAAAAAGAAAAAAAAGAAAAGAAGAACTTGCTTACCAAGACTAGCCAAATAAATCCTATACTCTTTTCTCCTTTTTTTATCGTGTCAAAACTTCGTACAAGACTGCTAAAATGTTGCACCCAAGCATAGGAATCTACCTCATCCAATTTTTCAACAACTGGACTAAGATCGTAATCTCCCCATGAAATCGGGACGATAAGCAATTCACAAATATTAAACAATATGCCTTCATTCGCTCTCACGACTCCTAGTTCTATTCTTATCAATACATAAACCTTGATTTCCAAAAAGTAATATTTTGCTCGCCCCCACCAAATACCCTACGGATGGCATCGAAACCCTTGTACTTCTCCCGGCCCGAAACAAACCTGTGTTCCGGCACTCACAATTGAAAATGTGTACAGACACTTCGGTTGCAGAGCTGACCAACACGTCACTCTAGATAATAGGCCATTGACACTCCCATTGCATATACAATCGTGTGTGCGAACTTATCTTGAGAAGTTGAGGAATCTCGTTGGCAATCATATTTTAAACGGCGCAAGAGGGCTTCCCTCTCTATTAGAATCAATATCCTATTGATTTCAACTTTCATTCATCGTCATGTCCACCCAACCAACTTCGTTCATGTTTCAGTATGGTAGACCCTTTATTCCTCTTATGTGATTTTGAATTTTTGTTAGTTCTTGAGCAACATGACGAAAGGGATTAAGGTCAGTGATTGAACATCACACTTGAGTGTTCTACTTGACTTGTGACTTTTAAGGGGCAACAGTGCTTTCCCGAAATTTGGAGACAAGGATTTTGATGCCTTTCGTAGGGTATTTGGTTGGCCGACGAGCAAAAATTATTTTTTGGAACTCTAGGATATCTATATTGATAAGAAGAAGACTAGGAGTCGTGATGAGCGGATGAAGCATATTGTTTTATACTGTGAATCGCATTATCGTCCCGATTCAATTGGGAAGATTACGACTGTTTACCAACGTTTGTTGAAAAATTGAACGAGTTAGATTCCTATGCTTGGAGTGCAACAGTTTAACAGTCTTGTACGAGGTTTTACACGATACAATTAAGAAGGAGAGAAAGTATAGATTATCTGGCTAGTTTGGTAAGCAAGTTTTTTCTTTCTTTTTCTTTGCTTATCCTTTTTCCGTTTAGTTCTTAACAAACTTTTTTTTTCATTATTGTGTTTTCTTTTGTCGTTTCAACATCTCGGACATTTTTGGAGTTGAGTTAATCGTCAAGTGGTGCCCTATACTTTGACTTTTTTGTGAAGGAATTGTCCAAAAAGATTGGAGGAAGTCACTATTCAAATGAGCATCACGACTTAGGGAAGAAGTTGATGCAAATAGGCACAAGACTTGAATCGACAGATGTGGTCTGATTTTGTTTCTTTTATAGATTATAAATCATCATGTCAGTATTGATTTTTGTTTATGATGTCTGATTTTGTGTGTGAAATAATACGGTGTTTTATTTCATTTGACTAATAATACAGAAGTATCACATTGAGCGTCCATACCATAGAAGTGTTTCGAGCTTTCCAACTAGCATACACATTAGGATATACCTAACTAAATGAGTTTATTTTATATTGGACAGGATATAACATGGCATCCCAAACACCCGAGAGTTGTTGCTAGGACACCTCGATGACCAGATTAAATGGTGTATGTTTGTCGAACCTTTTTGCTACCATCACGTGCACTATCATTGCGCGTCCACATAATAGTGCGCACAGTTCGAGGATTGCCATTGACAATAGAATGTGCTGAATCTGAGCTCTTCCTATAAAGGTGAAGAAATTCTCAAATCTGTCCACTTTAGAAATAATATTGGATAATTGTTAAAAACCGAAAGAATTTGTGAAAATATAAATGCAACATAAAAATAATATTAAGGAATACAATAATACCCAATATGATAACCTCTTTATAGCTTAATAAAGAGGATACATTTTAACTGGTTTCAGCTAGTCTTAACTCGTTGATATTGCGTCATCTATGCTATTACCTCTTACTAGTTTTAGGCCCGGCGATGCACGGGCTGTATGTAGTTTTCTTAATGTATGTATAGGGTAGTGACTTCCTGTATAATTTTTATGATTCTTGAATAGATCAAATTAAATTATGTAACAAATATATGGTTTGATAATGTGAATTATATATTATTAATTCAACAAATTGCGTGCTTGCTTCAGTACTTGTTTTGACAATAGAAATACCTTTGAGCTTCTATATCTGGCTGAAAACACACGATGACGTAGCCTTTCATAAGGTTATATTGCTTACATTCAAAATTAAAAAATAGCCAATTAAAAGGGAGCATTTTTTTAGAAAAAGGCCTCACAGAAATATTCAAATGCTCTTAAAAGAGATGAACACTTAATCTTGTATTGGGAAACTAAAAATAGCACACAATTGAGTATTTTTAATTCTGCAGTCGATCATTTTGAAAATATACACGACGGTTAGTTTACTCTTAGGTGTTTTCTTTAAAATTCAAAAAGCTCCACATATAAAACACCCTTCACACATTGTTGAAGAACGTTGAGGACAAAATTACAGGCGATCATTTTTATCTCACGAAGAGATGAAATATTAACCACTTGCATAGTTGTTCACTATAGGAAGAACCCGAAACTCATTAATAAATTTCTATTAGAAATGATATTAAAATGCCAAAAATTGTTTACAAAATTCATAAAATCTAAAGATCTATTATAAATAATTATAGAATCATATTCTGATTTAAGTATAACGTTTGTACACATATACACTTAGTATTAGTTATAACAATTGGCCCATCTTCTTCATCTCGGGACCACGCGACCCCCGAAAACGGTGAATTATAGCCTTCTGTGATGCCCGTCCATGAGTTTCGGCCATTCAAAAGGCTCCGTTGTGATTTCAACTTGCAGAGTGCATTTTGTGACCCACCAAACCCCTCGGACCCTTTCCGAAAGGGCTTCTTTTTTTTCGAACTCGAGGTACCATCTTAAGTGCTTTAGGCCTTTCAAAATGCCTCAGTGGGTGGTTTCCACACCTTAAGGGTAATGAAGGATGATCCTTACCAAGTTTCAGCTTTAAATAACGAGTGTCATGCCATCTACGAGTGTTCAACGTTCGCGGAACGGCTTGGATCTCTACCAAATGTCATCATAATGCCCATGCCATGGTAAAAATTTCGGCTAGGGATGCTCTACCAAAGTCATCATATGAACCCATGGTAAAATTTTCTGTTATTTTTTCGAAATTATCCGAAAGTCCATTTTTGTGATGTATAATCCTCGTTTTTTCGCCTAAAAACGACATTTCGGTGATGCGATTCGATTTAGCCTAAATTGTCATTTTCAGTTTAGAGGTGATCAAAAGCAAAGCGTGTCATGTCTTATGGTTCTGTTGACACATTTGAGCAATCATCTGTTTCATGATGAGGATCACCTATGTATTAGACCGGCTTGGGATGCTCTAATCATTTTCGACGAGCTATTGAAATAATCCTTTCCAATTGTGTTATGTTTTGCGACAATGTAGCTTCGTTCAAGAGTTCTTTATATTGAAAGCATATGCACTTATAGCCATGGTGTAATAAACTTAACACCAAAACTGTAATTGTATCGCTTTTTTTATTATTTTTTACAGATAAGGTAGACGAGTGGATCCTGCATTGATTCTTCTCAAGACTCAGTACTAAAGGAAAGGAGAAACCAGCAAATTGCTGGAATGAGAGATCGATCCGAACCAACGATGAGAAAGTGGGGTGACTCATATATAGCAACCCCAAGTCCTCTCATGCAAGTTGGAGGTTGTCTTGACGTTGACCATCCAAAGTATTAGGGTGGTGTTTGAAAAATATGAAACACCACCATTTGTGTGTATTCTAACACATTCCTCAAGGTATTCGATATAAGAAGACATAAATGAACTGTTTCTTTGATTATTTATACAATCACTTTCATGCTTATCATCAAATATGCATTCATCGTGCGCAGGCTTCACCTCCATAACGCAATAAAAGTAACAACTGAATTTTTCCTGCATTTTGAGAAAGAGATTTAATCTAGTAAATTATCAAATAATCAAAATAATTTTAACACAATAAAGTTATCATCACATATATTGCTCACTCACATGGTTAAATATCTTCTTAAAAATAAGTGAAAATTCAGTTGTTGCTTTTATTGAGACGGAGTAGTATATAACAATAAAAAATGGATATTTCAATGTGAAAAAATTAATTTGCGCACATTTATCACTACCATACTTGTCTAAAAAGAGTGATAATAGATAAAAGCTCGATATAAAGCTAATGAAAAATGATTTTATATTTACATCTCACTACAAGTGTATTAAAATTCAACGTAGAAATCCACTATATGGCACTCCCATCACCCTCCCCATATACAATCCTCTTTCATTATAATGAATCCACTATATCACCCTTAAAAATACATTTTTTAGGGCTGCATAAAATATAAATGCATTACTTAAATGGAAATAAATTGTAATCAAGATAAAAACAAATACACATTCGATGCAATAAATCATTTTATTGATATTATTTCCACTTTAACTTCTTATAATTAGCCCTTAGGGCTACATTTAGTTTCTTTCCAAAAAATTGGCCATGTGTCATTACATGAGTAATTAATGCTATTTATAAAATAAGAGAATATTTTGAATAAAATAGGTTTAAATTTTCAATAAAGGAGAATAAAAATAAAAAATTAAAAAGCTGTTTTTTTTTGCAAGAATTATAAGGAATAAATATGTCTTTTTTTTTACAAGGAATTTACTCCGTACAAAAAATCGACAAAAAACATATTTTTTAATTGTTATAAACTTTTGAGGTTATGAAACAGAAATAAATAAGGATACAACAAATTTTTGTTGCTTTTAACACCACTTCCTTAAAGTTGCTTAGCTAATTGGCATTCAATTGTATGTATTTTGCCTATTAAAAATTGCATTCGATTGGCCTATCAAATTGCCTAAGTACATTTTTAGTGGACTATAATGCACACAAAAAATATTCTTTTTTATTTTCTTGTATTTCATTAATTTTTGTACTTTATTTCAAATTTCTAATTGTATTAGCACAAATATTCAAGTCTGAAGTCAAAAGAACAAGTCTATTATTTTTTTAAGGAAAAGAAAAATCATCAGAATTCACCATGCACAATAATGTGGGTAGAATTTCCCATTTTTAAAAACATGTTAACCTCCCATCAAAAAGAAAATGTTTAACCAGATCAATATACACCAATTGAGCTTATGCTTATTGTGTACCGATTAGTAATTTAAAACACTGAAGAGTTGTGTCTTTTATTTTGCTAACCCATGTCTCGTGACATCGTGAGATCTGTCAAATTTGGGTTAATGAAGGATTGTTGTGCCTGTCTTGTAACCTGCATTTGCATCGGAGCTGTTAAAAAAGTGACGAGCTCATAAATGTAGAAAACTTGGAGTACTTGCTATTCCTAGAGGAGTGTTTAGGCCTATGAGCCTCTAATTATAAAATAAAAGTCAGGAATTATGTTTTAAATTAAAAAAAAAAAATTGTTCAATCTAAAGAATATGTCTGAAACCAAGAAACTGATGCAATCAAGACTCCAGTGCAAATTGAAACTTATGAGCTACAATACATAAAAATGTGACACATTGGACTTTAATGATTTAATCAATACATCAAAGCCWATGACATGAACATTGCACCATTGCGTACATCAAAAACTTGTCAAATGACTACATACACCAAAACTTGTAGGAAACAGATATTTGTTCCGACCAACGTGATCAAATGAATGGGAAAAAGAATTTTACCCGTTTGTGAAGAATGTACACCGTAAATTAATACATTGTCTCCCTCCACCACATACAGGGGAAAGAAGCTTGCCCTAAACCCAAGCTAATATTCATGCATGTCCAACCAGTTTACATGTATGTGCCACGCCAAGCTTATATTCATTATACTTGCTCTGCGGTAAAGATATAATCAATCAGCAACCGGGAACGATGTTTGTGTTGCTTTGCTTAAAATTGCAACCACCAGTCTTTGGCGCGGAAAAGAATCAAATACTGAAACCATATGAGACTTGGAGATGGCGAAAAATCCAGAATCACAATGAAGTATCAAACTCTTCCTGTCAAGACATCTCTCTCTCCATTTAATATCAACACGACCATTATATCTGAAACTTCGTTAACTTCTCCTTCACAGGTGGTTCCAAGGATGAAAGACATTGCTCCCACTGGGAATTTCCAAGCAGCTAAAAGATACATAAACAAAGTCAACCTTGCTACCTCTACAATGTCACAATCCAGCTATGTACACAAAATACCAAAGCAAATTCACATTATGTTTCAACTTAGGGAAAAAAACAAAATGGACAACATCATCAAAACACAATTGGATTTCTAATTAAGACGATGCATTCTAATTGCCAATAAAACAATTTAATAAAACAGACATAACATATTTACATATTCAGCAACAATTTAAAAACATGCTATTAGCCTAACCATGAGCTTGTGTGTTATATACTACACATCTTGATTTCATCACAAGCCAAAAGCAAACAGTTGCTTTTCGGTTATTATGTTATTCCCATTAACGATGGCCGGCACTTAAGCAGAAGTATGCTGCTACTTTTTTGTGCTCTTTCCTACAATATAGAGTTTAAAAATTCCCTAGATAATTTATCAGATATCAATAAGAAGCACCCCCACAGTGTTATTTCATAAACTAATACAAATAGTAAATTACAGTATATACTCAACATACTTCCCAAGTAAACAAATAGAATTACTCTACAATAGTGAAGCATTGCGGACCTGTTTATACCCATGTAGCACTTGACATACTTCATTATGCAGATCTGGGCTTTTTATTTCCTACAAAAGAAACAACAAATTTATGAGCTGAAAAAATCTTACATCCTATCTAATCAGGTGTCAAGAATTTAAGATAAAAACAAAACAAAAACTATATCTTACATGCCAGCTAGCAATTGCTTTCACCAAAAAGGGAAGTGAGCTCAAACCTCCATTAGGATTCATTTTAACCTGGGTAAATGCATGATAAGCCTATCAAAAGACAATTCAATTGACGACAAAAAGAATCATGAGCCATAAAAAATACACTGACCATCGCACATAAACCTCGAAAAGCATCTTCTTTCTCAATGTCATCACGTATCCTGCCATAACATAGATGATTAGCAGACTGCAAACATTTTACTCATTCCAAACCAGGATAATCAAAAAAACTATATTAGGTCAAATAGGTGTACTCCATAAGCACTGCTATTAGCTAGATGTTCTTTCTAAAACTAAATACAAAGTGTCCTCATAAAAATTGACAAATTTTAGTGCCTCCCATCAACCAACCGTATCCAGTTCCAAAGAGTATCAAGAAATCAACACGTACTGACACAAACTAGCTTAATTTTATAAAGTCACTTGACACATTAGTATGCATTGAAGAAGAAATGCAAGAGAAAAAAAGGACACCCCATCAGTYTACTACACATTAAATGACAAATAAATGTGCACATGTTTTGACATCGCACAAAGTTACTCACATGGCCAAAGCACAGCACCATMGTTGCATGAAATGCTCCATATGTGGTGATACAAGCTCTGGACAAGCCCAGGCAAACCTTCCAAGAGTAATGGTAGCATTCTCCGTAAGTGACTTATTAACCTCCTGGTGATAGCATAATGCAAAATTATCAATAAGACAAAACCTAGAACAGAAAACCATAACTAATCATAAAAGGAAGAACCCAGAACTGACAAAACCTGTGCATGTTGAAGAATAAGAACTAGGGAAGAGATGACTGTCATTACAACTGGTGAAATATCTTGCTGAGCCTGAAAATTAAAAAAATTCTTAGAGCTGTAAATAATTTAATATATAGAAACAAAAAAAATTAAGTACCAAAAGCTTGAATTTATAAGCAATAGGTTTGTAGAGAACATTGAAAAGCCACATATAATGCAGCTTTCTTCAAAGCCAAAACCTTTTCAAGCCTAAAGGAGAAGCACTATCATAGTAATTGCGTATCAGTACTGGTGGCTACTGAAAATTTTATTATTAGTCATCTAAAATATGACCACCAATAAATCCTTATGAACTGGTTATGTCTTTCAACAAAATAGGACTTACCGGCAATACACTAGTTTTAAAAAAGAAAAAAAAAAAAAAAAAAGAAGAGGTTTTTCTAAGATATGCCCCGAGTTTTGGCGTTTTCCAAGCTAACTCACAATTTTGAAACTTTCCAAGTTGTGCACCTCAAAGTTACTACCTTAACCCAAAGTTAACTTAAAAGTTAAAACATTCAAAAAACCCACCAAGCGCCACCACAGCACCAGCCTAGCCACCAGCACCACCCCTCAACAAATCCAGTGCACACCACGGCACATCCTCACCCTCACGCAACCCCCCCCTATCAAGAACGCACACAACCACACACCAATAACCGACATCTCCCACCCCCACCGCATCAAAACACCTAACCTAATTCAACATCAACCACTACAATACAAGGCTGGGTGGGGCTTGATTCGAAGGGGGCCAAGTATGGCGGGTGTTTGCGACGGTGAGGCGTTTGGGTTGGGCTTGATTTGCAAGTAGTGGGGTCGCGATTTGGTGGTGTGATTGTGGTTTTCGTTCGCCGTGTAGTGGTGGGTGCCAATTGTGGTTCGTTGCTGCAGTGTGGTGGCATTTTTGGTGGGGGCTTGCGTCGGGTACCTTTGACGGTGGTGAAGTGGCAGGCAGACGGAGAGAGAGAAAGAGGGTGGTTGGGGTCTTGTTGTTTTTGGTTTTTTAATTTTTTTTATTTATTTAAAAGTTATCCCTAGTTAAGTTTAATTAGCTATAGAAGGATAAACCTTGTAAAACCACTAAAACTCGGGTGCACAGCTTAGAAGGTTTCAAAATCGTGGAGTCGGCTTGAAAAACGCAAAAATCCGAGGGCATATCTTAGAAAACCCCAAAAAAACGACAATATCCTATTATGTTGAAAGACATAAGTACATAACCAATTCGATAAGGTAACATCCTATTATGTTGTAGGACATAAACCTAYTTTAATCGTTATGATGGTCATATTTCAAATGACAACCATAAAATCATCCACTACAAGAAGTGTAGGCAACCTCATAATTAGACAGCTTATAGAAYGTGGAAATTGAAAGTTTGTTGTCCAACATAAACTGGTCAACAATCTCAATTATCATATTGCTCAATAAGTAATCCGAGACCCAAGAAATTCCAGGGTTGAGCTCTTTTATGTGCTAGGTCAGCCATTTAACTTAATTTATATTCTGTACTTTGTAAGTGATGGTCTTTCTATTATTAGAGGTCACATAGACAATTCAGTCAGTATACTTTAGGTCTGCCGACAATCAGGGTTTAACACTGAACCATTAAAATACATCTAGCATCCAAGGCGTGATCCTGACARAAAGCTTAATGACCAGGTACCCAAGGCTGAGCTAGGAGCCGAGTTGTGAACTCAGGGTAAAATTAACACAGATCCACTCATCCACCCATACATAAATAGCACTCCCCCTTGAATTGTATTTCAGAATGAGCAAGCCTTTATGAGTTCATAAAAAAGAAAATTGCAAGGATCGGATCAGAATGAACTCATCTCCTTTCAGATCTTTCAAAAAACTATGATGGCCACATCTCCTTTCAGACAATTAAGAGACCATAATGGCACCTACTATCGCATATTATTCACAATTTCTTCATGCACAATCCCTTTACAAAAAGATCAAATTCCTGCTGCAAGACCTATATAAATAAAGCAAAGAGGTGTGAGCATACTTTGACTGCTAATTCACCAATTGCCCAACAAGCATTATTGGCGACAGAAATTGTCTCTTTCAGCTTGGAAATGTCCTGCAGGTTGAAGTTCCAATAAAAGTTCAATATAATTATGGTTGGGAATCAGAGTTTGAAAATGTAATCCGCCTACCAATTGTTTCGCTGTGATTTCTAAAAACTGTGGCAAAGAAGGACGGAGATGAACAGGACAAACCTATCAACAAGGAAAAAACACAACAATATCTAATCAATTCACCTGAAAAAGGGAGGAAATTAAAAATTCGCCAAAAGTTACTGAGGATGGGTTGAACTGCCATCCTTTTTTAATTAACTAGATATAAAATATTATAATAAAAACTCACTCTAGCAAGGTCACCAAGGAGTGCAAAAGCACTCTGTCGGACATCAGGAGCATCATCCACACAACATTGCAAAAGCAGATCTCTCAAGATACTCTGTGAAACCTATTGAAAAAATATGCCGTAGCATATTAGATAGGAAATGATTAGAGGAAATCCCTAATTTCAATTGTTGGAAAAAAACTTCACATGCACAACAGTAAAATACACAACACCATTACCAAACTCTCTACGCCACTGCCAAGGCCCTCAACAAGTCCAGAGAGCAAATCAAGAGAGCAAACAACAAACTCTCTATCATACTGAACACCACTTGAAGCTGGGTTGACCTATATAAAATTAAATGTAGCACATCATCGTCAGGACCAAGTTTCGCAATTATACCCTATCCACTGAAAAACAAAGGACGCAAGTGTAATATAAAGGTGCTATTATACAAAGAAATACATGCACATAATTTTTTTTTTWAAAAAAAATAACAAACTTGAAAAATAATGGTAACAGCAATATGATTCCACAAAAATACACACATGAGATAAGGTTCTTTCACATCAGCACAATAAACAAACTTCCAAGAAAACAACAAACAAGTAAATGGTCGGTTAATGTCCATATATATCTTGCTCCATCAGAATYCACATACTGACATACATAAATACATGATTTCCTCTTTTCAGAAACAATCTACAACTTTGTTATCATATACTGTCCAATATTTTGAATCTTCATTTTCCTTTCATAATCTCACTTAAAGAACATCAACAAAATAAAAAAAATTAAAGCTAGATTCACAGCGCAAGTGGCACAGAGAGTCCTGTATTTTTATAGAAKATTTTCATGGAAAAGTCAAGTAAGAGTTGAGGACAAGATCAATGTTTCAGAATATTTTGAATTAAGAGATTATATATTTATATTTTCGATCTTGCTAACGAACGCCACTAGGCTTAACAAAAGAGTTTGAAATTTAATAAATTTCCTAAAACGGTCCAAATCTTGGAATGCATGCAAAAATAACACATCAATCAGTATAACTAACGTTTATTTCAATTTAATATTACCTATTTTATTATATTAGCTAGCTTAACAATCGCCCTGAGGATGCTTGCTAGTCTTTTCCTTTATTTTATTTGATTTTTACACAAATATACAATAWTTCAAACTTAACATTATTTACAGAATTTATTTGACCAAAAAAGAGGTAGAGGGAGACCGAAAAATGACTTGGTGGGAGGGAGTTAAAAAGGATTTGAAACTGTTGGATTTACAAGCGGACGAGACTCTCGATCGTAGAGAGTGGASGAGGAAAATTCATGTGAATGACCTCTCGGAATAATCACGTTTGGTTCATGTTAGCCGACCCCACTTATGGATTAAGGCTCTGATTGATTGATATATATTTGACCAAAAAAGAGACGAAAGGAAACACTAGCAATATGTTTTCTCTCTCATCTTTATGCTTTTCCGCTATAATATCATTTGGCATGAAAAAAAAAAGCAACATCAGATCAACCAAGAAGGTACAGACTTAAGCAGCAGATAAAGTTAAATAACCTTTGCCAATTGTTGAGTCTGGATGATGTTTATACACCTCTGAAATACTGGTTCAGCAAACTGAGAAAAACCTGGACCCAATGCCTGAAAAATGATGGAAATATTAACATTCAAGTTTTCAAACTAATGTGACACTCAACAAAAAATACTTATCCAAGCTCCAAGGTGAACAGCCTTGTTGAAGTTACGTATAAAATACACATCTATAATAGAGCATCAATTAATGTGTGTATTAAACAATTAGTAGATACACATACACCAGGAAAGAGAACTTTCCAATTTTACAACAGCCAAGTACTTCAAATTTTAGGTTCAACACGGTCAAAGAAGTAAGATTAATAATTAATATTCCCCTACCTATGACTTAAGAATTTTTGGTTCAATACGGTCAAAGTAAGATTAATTATTAATATTCCCCTACCTATGACTTAAGAAAAACTATAGTGCAAGCAAAAGCAGCAAAAGTGTGATTGGCTGAAAATCATGCCTGCAATGCATTATATGCAGTATCTTAAGCACAAAATGACCGATGTTTATAGTTCAGTTGAAAACGTGGCACACAAACAGAAATGAGATGAGGTGTGTAGCAGTAATTCTATTKGTCGCAAATTCACAATTTACATGTATAACAATCAATCTTAGAGATAATTCACACTATTTATCTGGGGTATATATGAATAGATAGTTGGCTGTGATATGATCAAAGGTATTGTTACATTAATAAAGAACTCCGAAGACATTTTACATAAAACTTTATATCAAGTGGTTACCTTGTCATAGCTTTAATTAATCCGTTTATATATCTCACTGAAGAGAGTGTATTTGCTACAATTCCCTAACATGTAATCAATTTTGAATTTATAGGCAATAGACCATGTAATAAAAGATCCAATATAAGAATTTGCATCACTTCGAAGCTCCATTTACCATGAAACATCTGTAGTACAGATACCCCATGGGACCCGACCCTCAGCCTAAATTTCTTTAAAACAAACTAATTCAATTACAGGCAAGTCACTATAACAAGAATAGTGGCATTACCTGAGCTATAGATGTGAAGCACTCGAGCAATGGGAAAATATCCCGATCAAAACTGGAAAGTTGCTCCCACTTTGAAATCAACGGAGGCATTAGAATTTCTAGAAACTTAGGCTGCAATAAAGCACAAATACATCACATATCTTGGTATCTATCACAAATCCAGTCACACGATCAAAAGCAAAGTTTGGCTTGAATATACAAAATAGAACATTCGATATATAAACACTGAGAAAATTTAATGTTAAAAGAGGAGCTACCTGATTTAGTTCTCCCCCAACGGCATCAGCTAAAGTTCCGATAGCATCATAAACAATCCTCAAATTTTTTTTCTACACACATTAAAGCYATAAAGAAACCAGTTAAAGGTCTTAATTAGAAAAATATGTGGGCAGATAGCAACAGCTAACTAGAAATAGTAAAACCTGATATTTCCCAAATGCACACATCAAGTGCTGCAGTATAGTTTCTAAACGTGGCGCCAACTCTTCAGCAGCTTCCTGGTAAAGAGGAAAAAATTATGAGATTTAAAGTCACACCAAAACTTTTGAGGACACAATGTAGAGAAAGAACCTCTTCAAGAGTCGCAAAAGCAGAACAAGCAGCTTCCTGTACACGTTTGTTTGTATCTAATATTCTTCGTAGAAGACCCATAAGCACCTTCTCAAACTGTTCATTGCCTTTTGGATCACCAATTCCCTGTACTTGCACAAACAGATGATAAATAACAAATTGCAACAAGCGTATCAAAAAAGCAAAACAAATGAACCCTCACTTAGCCATTCATTAAATGTATCTTGCTAATCCAACGTCTAAAGAAATGTAAATTTAAAAGGCAATACAGCTCTGGGCAACTAGCAAGGCAAAAGAATAACATTGTCAGATATTTATGGGCATTGTCCAAGTGAACAAATTTGAAAAGGGTTTTAGATATAAATTAATTTATTTGGATGAAAGTCTCCCAAAAAATATATTAGGCATATCAAATTCACTAATCAAAGGAAATAGCATTCAGCTAAACCATTGGTCTTCAGTATCTTCCTTGTGAGTGACAATAACATTCTCTTGTGCTAAAGGAAACTAATTGTGAAGGAAAATTTTGTGTTTGCCACCTTTTGAAGCATCACTTTTAAATTTAACCACCTCATAAAGTTTTTATTAAATTTCACCACCTTTTCAATGTTAACTTTCTAAAAATCACCCGCTTAATTTTTGAGTGATGGAAAACATTAGTAAGGCCCAACAACGACTAATTTTGGGTGAAGCTTCAACCTTTGTCTTCATCTACTCATACCGACAAATTTATGGAAATTCATTACACACTAATGTATACAGTTTCCTCCTAAATTAGGGTTTTTATGCAAAATTGGGAGTTTTCGAAAAAGTGATGAAATTGGGGTTTTAAATTTATAAAATTTAGTAGTGATTGCATATTAAGTACTCGTGTAATGTTTTGTTTTACTAATATTGCTCCGCCATTGTACTAGTTGCGTACAGATTTTATTTATTTATTTATTTATTAATTTATTTATTTATTTATTAATTATTATTATTATTATTATTATTATTATTATTATTATTATTATTATTATTATTATTATTATTATTATTATTATTATTTTACGTTGATAAATAATTGCAGGTAGGTGTTATAGAGGGTATTAACATACCACCTTAAATGACAATTAAATAATTGAGAGCACTACAATAACTTAAATGACAATAATTATGCCAAACAAAGAGCTGATTTGGTCCCCCTGTTCCTTAACTTTTTTTACTAAATATTTTCATAAGCAGTAAAACATTGCCAAAAGGTTTTCATACTCTTAGACAAGTTTATCCCAAGACTCCAAGACTTTCCTTCAGACTCTGCCACATCAGCTTTTCAATAACTTTTTACTTTCAAAACTCACATCAAGACTCTACAGTTTCATACTTTATCCCAAGACTCCAACCAAGACTCTCTTTATTCGTTAAAAAAATGATATAAAGTTATTATTTTTTCCATTTATATTTAAAAAGTAAAAGTTAAATTTGATTWWAAAAAAAAGAGACCCAATACAACTTGAACACTTGTCCAAGTTGAGTCTTGAATGGAGTCTTGATTTTCAAAACTCTACTCAAGACTCTAGTGAATCTTAGGGGAGATTATCCCTTAAGACTTGAGGGAGTCTCACCTCAAGACTCCCCCCCTCAAGACTAGGGATAATCTTGCCCTTATTAGTTATTACTTATTACAGTGACATCAAAGAATTGATGATGAATGAAAGAGAGTTATGTGAGATTGATGAGGTCAATTCACGTAACCATAATGCTAATCACTAGTGCAAATAACACAAGTAAAAAAATCGAAAATGGAGGGTTAAATGTATTAAATCAGTTATGTGGATCCCACTAACTTTTTTGTTACTCAAAAGTCAAAACATTAAGCGGTGGTGATTTTTAGAAAGTGAACATTGGAAAGGTGGGAAAATTTTTTAAAAAAAAACTTTTCAAGGTAGTAAATTAAAAGGCTGTAAACAAAATTTTTCCATTCATGTTACCGGTACAAATTCATGTCAGTCATAAAGGTCATCACATACTTAAATTTTGAAATTTCAATCATGGAAGATAGAATTTACATTGCCTAATAGAAAACGTCAAACATGTAATATCACATCGTTAGGCAACAAATCCTGAAATGTAATGTTTCCTCTACAACATTACACCGTACCTGAACGACAAATTTACTGAAGCGAGAAAGCGTCCAACAAGATATGCTCCGTATAAGAGGAAATTTATCATCCAAGAGAGGGATGAGAAAGCCGACAATCTGCAAATGAATATAATAAGCCCAAAACAGATAAAATTAGAAAAAATGAGGAAAGCAATGTGGGAAGGTGAAGTATCCTGCATGAAAGGTGCCACAAACAAAATTTTGGTAACAGCTAAATACATTGTAAGAAAGAAGTGTTTAAACAAGAAAAAGAAACCAGAACTGTGCATCGAAAAGGCAACTTTCCTTAACACCAACACCAAGTGCAAATTTAATGTGTTAATCACTTCTACAGTTCTACATACAATTAGCATACTGCAGCCCTTCTCCTTCAGGGCAAGGTTAAGCACATAACTCCAACAAAAGCAAGATGATGAGCATATRTAATTCATCATTTCAAAATGCAATTATGATAAATCTAACAATCATTTTTAGCAAATACATTATGCAATGATGAATAATTGGATCAGCCCATGTACACGTTCACTCTTTATTAATTCATTTGCCAAAGATAAAGAATCTGACTGAGAAAACAGGGTATATGACTGCTGCCCTACCCCACTGACATTTCAGCACATTACTCATCATTAGTGTATGCCGTATGAAAAATAAATAAATAATTAAATAATTAAAAAAAAATCCTCTAGTGTCATTATTTTTTCTGCAATTGCACTATTGTCCTTACGCCCACCAAACCCTCCAAGTAACTTATCACCATGCCGTAGCAAGGATTGCATCTCACCAGTGATTGAAAGCCTCGATTTCTTTTACATTTTCCTCTAGTAACACTTCAAATTTCAGATCTAGAGTATACAAATCCATAGATCTCAGAATTCAGAAAGACTGATAGTTTTCTCTCTGCCAAGTCCAGCCCTTATCCCGTGTCCTCGTTGAGGCAGGTGAAATAGGAATAATAATAATAGTTTTCTCACAGGAAAGCTTTATGCACGGCTGACGGAGGACTATGACATTCAATTAAATTACTCGGACTCTCGATTCGCAACAAGTACCGGATTGGATCGCAACACTCGGACATGGGTATAACACTTAAACAAATTGTTTTGGACAAATGATGGAAAATTTTCATAAAATAGACAAGTTGAACACTTGGACACATACCCATGATTCCCATGAAAGACATGGGTACTCAAGTTTAAGTAACATAGAAATTCAGACTTCATATAATATTTTCCAGGCTGACACACAGCGCCATGTCATGAGCCCACCAAGACCCCCTGTACTGCAAACGTATTTTAGGCACGAGAAGAAGGCAAAGAAGTAAAACCTTAGAGTTTGACCTGGACCAATCAAGTGGAAGAAGTAAGAATAGGCTGGTGCTATAAATTACATTCACCATTTAGTGGGAGAACTATTCAGAAAAAAGAGAGTCGTCCTTTGTATTGTAATATTAGTTTTTGTGTGTTTTTGTGAGTTTTGGTGTGCTGTCCACAAATCCCCAAAAGGGTTTTCGTTGTACTGACATTCCTTTGAGCAAATACAAAGCAACCTCATACTCTCAGTTATWTAAAGTTGCAATTTTTATTGTTCATTTGGGCTGTGTCTGTGTTGGGAAGTGGTGCTGGCAGCCAAGCTATAGCATGCCATTTTCAAAAACATAGCATCCKCTAGCCACCTCCAAACAATGTAATGAAGCTTTGTCCCAAATGTCCTTTTACCCTGTAAGCAACAAGCTCACCCTATTGCTGCTGGTTCTAGGCAGAATTTGAGATATCATCCATTTATTGTATGCCAGCCAAAGAATAGACTTGCATCCTTCATAAATGTGAGCAATACATACAAGTCAAGGAAATTAATAAGTTACCACCAAGAACCTAATAGGACATTATTCTATTGCGAAGAAAAGTGTGCTAAAAAACGAACAAATTTACTGCTTAAAAGCATCCAGCTGGAAACATGATTAGGGGAAAAAAAATACCTCTGAGAGATGAGGGTACAAACCATTAATACAACCCTCACCCACAGCACCAATGGCTAATACAGCAGCTTCTCTCTGCTTCCAGGACTGATCATCACTAGCTGATAAGCTAGCCTACAAAATGAAAAAGGTACATTGCAAGTATTACAGTTATCAACGCTAACCTTCTTCAACACAAGTCTCGCGGAATATATAAAAAGCATAATAAAACTGGCTGAAAAACTACGAATAAAATTAGCAAGGAAAGTGGCCAATAACCTTTCTCCTAGTGCACAAAGAACAGATGCTTAAAATGGCTAAGGGAGGTTAGGAAACAATAGGAACCCAGAGCAAAATTATCACAGCAAATGCACAGTGCAAAATCAATAGCTAACAGAGCATCAGACCAATTACATATATTTTCAATTGAAATTTAGAAAAATCCAAAAATAAAACACTAAAGCCTCTTTGATAATATAAGGGACAKATAAAACTTTGAGGGTATCCTCACTTTCAAAACAGATCGACAAAAGTTTGAATGGGGCAAGGACAMATCAAGTATCCATTAGTTCAAAGGGTTCTAAGTTGTAAGAATTAAAACTTGAAGAATAACACAAGAACGAGAWTTCAATAMAACTGCCAGTCTGTTCTTCCATCATGTGGATCGAAGCATACCTGAATTAAAGGCATTAGTGTAGGAAGAATCTCATCCCCAAAAACATTGGAGAGAATATCCAAAGCAGCTGCACTACATTTACGAAGATTCCATACGTTGACAACATCATCCTGCAGAATGTCAAAGTCAAAATGGAAAAAAAAAAAAAGAAAAGAAAAAGAAAAACGACATTTTTCATTATAAAGAAAATAATTCATATAGTGAACAGTATGCTTAGCTGCATAAGGTAAACTCCAAACCAATCACGATTTGAAGAAAATTATATAAATTAATTCAAAAGGATCAAACAGAAAAGAAAAGGCATACATCATCCTCCACTTCATCTGATCCATGTAAACGTGATGAATGAAACCGAGGCTTCAAATCCTATGACAATATTTTCAACAAAATTATAACAATTCCAAGCCCAAAAACAGTGCAAGGCAATGTTACAAAAAATAAAATATTATGAAAAAAGTAAACATTGATAATTAGTACCTGGTCACGATCAGGTACTGACTCATCGTCCTGCAACACGTTCAGAAAATCAGAAAATCCAATATACCTTAGTTGCAATTCTCATTATTAAGCCACATCACAACAAGCTTACCTCTGCTTCGGTCAGTGACTCGTCATCATCAGCATAAACCATATTCGACAACAAGACCTACCACAAGTTGCAGTGAGTGATATTAACCTTTCTTCCAACAAGAGAGTGTAGAGACCTTAACTAGGAGATAGGAAGACCATTATAGACAAGCACAACAGCACCAATTCACAGGAAGAAGAGTTATTAACAGTGGTAATTAATAATTTGCATAAATCAGCGATCCACACACACACACACACTACATATTCTGTATGTACACTCAAAGATGGGTGGAGTGTGTACAAGGATACAAATGCACTTGTAGTACAGCAGGCATAAAATTCCCTCAGAATTAGGGAGGAAGAGAGAGAGAGAGAAGTCTTACAGGAATGAGTCGCGGTAAGAACTCCCTCAGGTTCTCAGGAGGCAGTTGTGCATCACAATAAGCAGACCTGCACTCCAATTAAAATCCTAATCTTATGATACTGATGAACGTACATACAAACTATACAAGAGTATTTTCAACAAAGAAATTTAAAATTACCTCTAYATTGGAAATATACTGCATAACACAGGCAGAATAAATACAAAAGTTCAAGAACAGAGGCTACGCCACTTCAATGGACCATATTTATCATTATTATCAACTTATTTCCTTACAGTGCAGAATATGACACTGTCTAAACTACATGTGTATCGAATGTGGAAATGCAGACTCATCTGATAATATTTTTCCCATATCCGCACTGCAGAATTTATTACCATCACTAAAACATTAGCCACTACATCTTAAAACTCCGAATATTACAATAGGAGTCTGCAAGCCTACATGAGCTGCCTACTTTTGCAGCATTTAGGTCCCCAAAGTCAAAGCCCTTGATGAGACAGAAAGTTTAGAACGCTCAAAAGAGTTAACAGTTTTTAATGATGAAGCCATGTACTTAGTACTGCTCTATGCCTCTATGAACTATGGTTGAAGTCACCGGAATGCCCTTATTTCCTTAATGAAGCAAAGTGCAACGATCAAGCTATTTTCTTCACTAACCTTACCTAACATAATTCCTTCTCATTTAATTTCCAATAAAAACAATTTCCTTACAAAAATTATTAGAAAACAAATTATATATTCAAAATAAAGAAACCACAAAGCAACTGCTTTGATTGGCTATKTGCGAGCACGTACCAAAATTCACAAGCTTCAAGAGACACCTCTTCATCACCATCCTTGTTGACTTGCAGCATGTATTCTATGACATTCCTCAAATGGGGCTGCATATTTACATAACACAATGACGACATCCAGTGGAGGGAAAAGAGGGCAGAGAGAAAGAYATAACACATTTAAACTTTAGGGGGCTAGGGGCTACTGTTGTATGTAAGCAAACATGCAAAACAGTATGAATATAACATTTTAAAATAGAACTAATACCCAGGGGAACAAAATGGAAGGCCAAACTTCTTCAGTAGAGGATAAAAAAAAGAAAAAATGTAATAAAAATCGATTTACTGACCTCAAGAAACGTCGGCTTCACTTCAACAAGCTGAACAAAAGCTGAACAGACCTATTTAATACATCAACATCAAAATCTTTTAGACCAGGCAAAAAAAAAAAGGTCTTTGTTGTCAAATTTCTTGAAACAATAAAAACAATGGAGGTGGGAACCGTGTCAGCACACAAACTTAACGGTAAATGGACAATTGGACATCACTGAAAAGCTTGTTGGAATTTTCAAAAACACAATCAACATCCGTGGCATCTCTACAAAGATTGTCCATGCCTCACCAGCATATACTAGTTAACAATTAAAAATCAAACAGAATGCCAAATACCATAGCAATATTAAAAATTTCTTTCAACCCTATACTCCATATTTACAATGTTTAACATCACTGAGGATAAATTTTTAAAAACTCACAGTAACAATTACAATATTCAAAACGGCTTTTTTGACTTTCCGCGCTGTTTAAAGAATTTTTCGAGGTAAAATTTAAGGAACAAACAACCACACACATCTCACATTACAACAAGTTGTTCCTTGTTACCTTTAACTGCATCGCGTACTCAAAAGTGGGATGTGTCATATACTGTGTTTTTGAAAAGGGCAATTGCAGACACTAAGAGTCATAGTGCCTAAAATACTAGTACTTGCAATAAGACTCTTGCTAAAAAAGGAATCCAAAGGGTCAGCCGCTCAGGTATGCAAGATCTAGCTAGCCCGAGGGAAAGAACAAAAGGATGCCTTCACTACTTCAAAAAAAAATCAAAGCACCAGAAAGTTGAGACACACAAATCATTGGGTTTACTATAACCCAACGCTGAAAATATCCAACAATGACTCTCTTTCACAGAAAGAAAACGTAGGTTACAGTCTTTAAACTAACAATACAGCTTTTCCCCATCAACTGAATTGTTCAAATGACTAGAGTCACATTACGAATTTGTCAACCATCAAATTCACAAATAAATAACAGATTGACAAAGTCAGGAGACTAAGATGATAAGAACTTACCAATTTCCGCACCTCGTGAGAAGAATCATTAGCAAGAAGAAATAAACCATGGAGATATTGGTCCATTGACATGTATAGATACTGAAACAAAAATTACACAAATCAAGGCTCCATGGGTTATTTTTACCAAGAAAAGAAGTGACTGTCAGCAAATGTCAAAAATGAATCAAAGAACTTACAGATGGCATTAACATGATGTACTGGTTGACAGAATTCAGCGCAAGCCTCCTCAACAAGGCATGTGTTGATTGGAAAAACTGCTCCAAAGATTGGGAAAGGGAAGGAAAATCAGGATAGCTGGTAGGCATGTTCAACAACCCCATTGCAAAGATGCATGACAAAAGAATGGACATTAGACAAGAAAAACTGAGTAAGCAAAACCATTACGTTGAACAATTTTGGAAGGAAAATGTTAATTGGCCGTTCTGTCATTCCTGGAACATCTGAATCGAGAACCTGTGGTACATCTTCACAAATCTACAAAAAGAAAAATCTTTGTTCAAGTTTCAGATATTGTTCATAATGTAATAGTTACTTGTGACAATTCACCATGCTACAAATAAAAATAATATTCAAGAGCAAAGAGTAAGTTAACAGTTGTTTGTGTCCCATCTCCCTCATTGTAATGATATGCGATTTGCAAAAGGGGGAAAAAAACTAAACAGTACAGAATCACTAATTTGTTTCTTGTATTCTAACACAACACTTTAAGTATAGTTTTCTGACAAATATATAAAGCATGAGTGAATATTGCGCTACTAATTTAAACAAAGAAGCCAAGAGAAGATAACCAAGATATATATGATCCAAAAAGTTTAACCTTGTGGTAATTTGTCATAGATTTCTGTGCTTCATATTTCTCAATAATCAATCCTTCAAATTGTAGATAAAATTTTAGAAACCTGATCTACATTTAAGTATCAAAGGCGAGCAACTTGTGCAACGATCCAAGTCCCAATCTATACTTGTGCTTTAGAAACCTGGATGTGCCGCACTATTCAATTTTGCAATAGCTGCACTTACCTATCTGGCTATCACACACACCCCACTGAAAGTGCTGTGAATCACCCCCTAGACACTATGTGTATTCGATAGGGGAGATATGCAACTGGAAAAAAATTGCACCCATATTTCCAATRGCAAGTCCAGAATACTAATGAAGGAAAGTGAACTTTAACTTACCAAACAAAATTCTATGGCAAACTATTACAAAAATACACACTGTCTCTCGCTCCCCTACAAGGGGAACAAAGATGACCATACAAGGCATAAGCCTATACAAAAGCAACATATACATCAATGACAAGTGTATCCTTGATTCCTTGAACGTCCAAAAGACCAAAACTAAGCTTAAAAGAATTCACTTTAGGCTGAGTGGAAAACAGTATCAAGTATTCTTAGWACTTAAAATTTTACTGTGGCAAGCAAAATAAAAATTACCCACAACTGTATATCACAATTCACAAATCTAAACCTTGGACACAAAGTTAGAGTGAAATTACCAGAAGATAAAGCAAGTCATGCTAAAGGCTACCTTTGATTGAAAAATCTTCTCCCATTTCACTTAGTATTTATAGTCTTTTTCCTCCTCTTTTCAACCCGCTTTTCTCGCCAATTAAAGCCAACCCAGACTAAAAGGTTGATTGCCTACCCCATTTCACTTTTATTTCATTTGTAGATTGCAAAGAAAGAGAATAGAGGGACTACAATTATGACATAACAATGGAGCTTCTCCAGTCAACGTACATTACTAAATTTGGTAGCAACAATTCCTTAAAAATTCAAGAGACTATATTGGATACAAATAGAATGAACAAGGTTTGCTAGAGAATATGAATATATCCAATTTTACAACATCTCAAGACCTTAAATAAATATTACTAAGATCACTGGAAAAAAGCTGCAAAGTCCATACAAAGGAAAAGATATCACAAATGAGAATGCATAACTGTACCTTTGATAAAGCATCCATTGCTCCTTCCACCTGATTAAGATCAGAGCTGTCTAGAAAAGTTAAGAGAGCCTGCAACAGCTCAGGCCACCCAATAACTCCAACTAACTGCACAATAACAGTAATTATTGACCCCGTCGTGGTACGAATGTGCTTATCAGGTGATCCCAGGCAAGGCAACAGTGCAGCCTTTATATATTGCTGATTAGCTGGGGCCATAGTTTTGAAGGAGGTTCTAAGATTATTCTTCAGAAGTAAGCCYGCAGCTTGCCGAACTTCCACTGGTTTCACCTGTAAATAAAAAAAGAAACAATTATAAGGGAGTATTGACCGTGGCTTCAAAACATGAGGTTAATTGAGAAGCAAGCAGCATAGAATAATAGATTTGTCTGTCCTAACCATCCAAAACGCATAACCAACAACAACAACTCAAAGGTGAGTAATGAACTATTGTCTCACAATAAAGAAAGTAGAAATGTAACTGAAAAAATTATAAACGAGAAAAGAAAGGGGAAATACAAAAATAACAATAAAGGGAAAACAAAGAGGAAAGAACATAGTTGCTGCAACTAGTCCTCACTCCTCACTGGACATCAATAAAATTAAAGTCTATTAACTCCTACTAAAGCAAACCCCACCCTTTCATATTTTCCCTCCCTAATTTCTCTCCCATCTCCACCTTATTAATTATTATTTATTTATTTATTATTACTATTTATTATTATTGCATAAAAATGTAAAAAATCATTTAATTGAGGTTAATAAATGTACTTTGAGTAAAACTTTAAGCATTTATTGATCGACATACCTATACAACTCTATATACTTGCTCCATATCGTTTAATTGCAACAAATACCATATTTAGAAATATCATATTAATTGCAACAAACTCAAACTTTCTATTTTGGGTTTAAAATTGTAATGAAATTACTTTGATTTTGTTGGGTTTACCTAAAAAACCCATGTGCATGGGTTTATTTGCCAAATGGGGTCCCCTGTCTCTCTCCTCCATATTATTAACAACTTGCTTTATGTCAACACCAAGTACAATTAAGCATAGTTAATTATCATTTAAATCTTTTGCATAGGAGTCCGCAATCCTCTCTTTGTTGCAATAAAAACGATGCGGAGGAAGTATACTTTATCACAAATATAAATTCATTGTGAAATAACACAATTCAAAAAGATAAATTTTAATTTGATTTAGAGTATTTCATATTTATTTAAAAGCTGAACAACTACTCGGGGATTATCTATTAAATAAATAAATTCACCCTAAAAAGTTAATATGCATCCCACAAGACTGAAAGGTGAAAACCAACTTGATTCCAGATCACAGAAGACTATCCTACGCTGAAATTTAGGTGTACCTTGAAATCTAAACTTTATTCTACTGTAATTTTGACACTAGAAGACAGAAATTGGACAGCTACATCATACCCTGTTGAAGTAACAGGAAAAGATATGGTTCTCCAGCAGATTACACAGTACCTTAGAAAGATTAGGACTGAATCTTCTCAACAGCACTAAATAGCTGAGAAAAATGTTACTACAAAAAAAATTGAAAACAAACAAGATTTCATGGTCTTCAACATTTCTTTGAAAACCATAAAATCAAGAATTACTCACACTGCAGCGATCCAATTAATCTAAAAATGAATAAAAAATCAATCATGTTAAAATTCAATGTCATGTGCCATCCTATGGTCTTCCAATGAATTTATCTTTCATGAAATATAGTTCATCTGTTCTCTACAAGCAGTCGCTACCCAATGAACAACTTTGCACATAAACAACGTAGATAAGTAGAAAAATTACAAAAAAAAATAGGGAAATTCTACCAAGTTTTAACTTTTCTATATGGTGGCAAGGGAGAAAAAGATAATCATACCAAGTGACACTCAAATTTCCAATATTCTACATAGTGGCCCGTTAAGACCCCAATTTACCCTTAAACTAACAAGCACCGCCACAACTACCACGAACCCTCACAACAACAACCCAAATACCACTGAAACACCCTTAAATTATCCATTTCTCTCTGTTCTCTTCACCACTCATCTTTCTCTCTCCTCCTCATCCATTTATCTCTCTTCCACCACGCACCACATAAACGCCACTAACCTAACACCACCGTACAAGGTACAACCACCATAGCATCACCACCCAAAAAAGATCAATTCACCAGTAACCACCAACAACCATTGGGATCGTTTTTCCCCAAGAAGGTGGTGTAGGCGGTGGGGAGAAAAAGGGGGGTGGAGCAAAGTGAGGGGAAGTGGTTTGTGTTTCGACGGCAAAGGGGGTGCTGTTGGGGGTGTTTTGGTGGCAATATGTGGTGGTGTTTGGGCTTTGTAATGCTAGTCAAGGTGGTGCCCGAGGGATGATTTGTGCAGTTTGGTGGGTGGGTGGGTGTTTGAGTGGTGGTATTGTTGGTTGATAAGGTGGTGCTAAGATAAACGAATGGTGGTGGTGCTCTCTAATTGCCCATCCGTGGTTTAAGGAGAGAAAGTGGGTGAAGGTGGAGAAAAAGGTCTAGGGTTTCATTGTTGAGCCGCTAATTAATGAAATAATGTCACTACGTAGAATATCGCAAGCTTGGGGGTATCCACCATGTAGAATTTTCCGAAATTTCATTTTATGGAAGTACATGCGTACACCAATATGATAAGATCTCACACGACTACGTTTTCACACACATATAAATCATATTATTTGATCACATGGGAGTTAATGAATAGTGTAAAATGTAGCAATTAAAAAAGACAAGGTAACTAGGTAAGTATAGTATTTGAGAATTGCAATGCAACTCGTACATGTAAAAAACACAAAAGCAGACAAATTTTCCAATGAACATATCAAAGTCAACAAACTCAAAATACTCATCAAAAATCTAATAAGCATTGATAGAAACTCCTCAGCTAAATATTACAATTCCTACATTGCAAACTTGCAATAAGCTCATTACTACTGACAAGCAACAACCAAGAAAGCAGAAATATCCATTTGAAATGCCAACTTGCAATTGTATTTGTATCCAACAAACGAAAAATTAAATGATTGTATAGATACCTCAGCATGAGACAAAATGAAGGTAAGATAGTTATTGAAATCAGGGAACTGCGAATAGTGTTGCAACTGCTGCCAAATCTGAGTTTTGTCAGAATTTGCAACCGGTGATATTTGCTGCTCCAATAATCCGCAAATCTCCTTTATCCCTTGCTCTTGCGGTTGCCATGACGAACCATTCGCTGTCAAAGCTGTCATCTGTCCACTGTTTAATGAACAAAGAGATATTCCAGTTAAAATTTCAATAAATTTGACAAACTACACTATTCCTAAGAGTCCAATTTTTCAGTAAAGCGATGAATTACAATTCACTCACAAGTCTCACTGATCAACAAAGAGCAATTCAAAATCTATTTGAAAGCGATAAATTAGGAAGGAAAAAAAAACAATTCACAGGATTAGGGGCAATGATTGGAGAAGTAGATTAAGAACAAAATTAGTGATTGAAGTACCTGAGAAGTTGAGATTGATGACTGGATTTGAAAGCGATGATGAGTTGATTTCGGATAGAAATCGAATTGGGAATTAGGGCACAGTTTGAATTAAGAGAGAGAGAAAGAGAGCAGACAATACAGAGAGGAGAACAAAGAGATGGAGTCGCCGTCTCCGTATCTGTCGACTTCGCCAGAT
>SNQN01003128.1:7748-17995 GCA_008642245.1 Bassia scoparia
TCAAACGAAATTGAAATCGACTAACATTGATCGGGAATTCCTACGAGTGAGTCCTCATGAAATCTACTTTTTATGAGAAATATAATTGACTAAATTTTCAATTCTTAAATTGTCTAATTTTTTTATAGTGTTTCTTAATTTGATGAATCACTCCCTAAATTAAACCCTACATAACCCTCAACCCTCAACCCTCAACCCTCAACCCTCAACCCTCAACCCTCAACCCTCAACCCTCAACCCTCATTCATAATTATCCGTACACATTTATCCTAAAATTGAAACCTGGACAATTTAACCTCCCCTTTTGAATTTTAATTTTCAAAAAATTGAAACCCAATCGTGCCAAAGAAGATTTAACAACTCCACATAAAAATGAGAAACCCTAGATTTATTGTGACCCACTCTCTCTCCTAAAAGACGTTGAAGGCGGCGACATAGCTTCATTTTGGCTGATAACCTTGAGGAAGCATTGCAGTTTAACACGAAGGTTAGGTTTCTTTCTCAAATCTTTCCTTTTTAATCGGAATTTATCTTCGAAATTATTCTGCATAGTCGTTCAATGATGTTTATTGAAGCTCCACATCTGCTGTTGATTTTTTCATGGGATAACAAAAAAGAAGCAATAACTTGTTTATAATCTTACCCGTATTTTGATGTTAAACTGTGCTTGATTGTTGTGTTGAATTTGATCTAATCTTACCCGTATTTTGATTAAACCTAAGTTTACTTGATAGTTGTGTTGAATTTGATGTTAGTAAGTAGTAACTACTACAAATTTCAACATCAAACTTGGGAATTGGGACGATGATGAGCAATAATTTGATGCGAAATTCATAATTGAGAAGAAAGGTCTAATTAGAGTTGGTTGGTTTTTGAGACAAGATCAGATTTGTTGGCTGGCTTTGTAATAATATATGTGACAATCTTCAGCCCCTTGTAAATTGTCACTCATGATTAATAAGAGGAGAGAAGAGAAGTCAATTGCCATTTTCCTATTACAAGTAGTATTTGATAAGCTTATTGTATATATCTTAGCTTAATCAATTACTTATGCGCAAATGGTAGGACAAATTAGTGTAAAGTAATCTAACTTTTCGAACAATGTATTCTTTGTTTGTTAATTTTGATAACATAAAGTTAAACTTGATCTTTTTTTATGCTAAATTAGTACTTTTAATTGAATATGAGTTCAAACTTATAACTGATTAGAATATAGTATTACCTTGACATTGTTATATTGTTCCTGGCCATGTCTGTTTGTGATTTAGCTAAATGATACTATTGAATATGATTTTGGGGACCATATCTGGAAGTTTATAAAAACCCTAGGTCTTGTGGTGGTCCAACAATAATTTAGATGACTGTATTCAACATTCTTCTTTGAAATTGAAACCCCACAATAATTGTAGTGAAGCTTGGACTGTTATTCTAAGGGTAGTGTGTCAATTATCTAATGCTTCTGTTGTTCATATTACATATTCTTGGATGTTGATGGTTCTAATTGTAACTGATATTTTCGTTTTGTTAACTTACATGACCTCAATTAGGTGGAGCCATGGCTGGTTATTGTCCAAGGCACGAAGATTTCTTCGTCAATGCCCAAGGAGCTGAGTACAACAGGCCATATCAGATTCCACCGATCAAACCACCAATGCACTGTGTGATGGGTTTCTTGCTTGACCTTCCTGACAAGCTTGTGATGATGGAGCCACCTATTCTAACCTTCCCTGAGGTGTACCCTGATGAATTCGAGTTCCTCATCAAAAGAGACGGTCACATGGTGGTGGTACCTAGTAACGAGATCCGAAACTTCATTTTAACTCCGGAGGAAGTGCCTGAGTCGTATGCCAATCTATGGATGCTACCAAAGAGGGGCTTCATCAAGTTTCCTGCCCACCTCCCAAATTGTCATGATTTGCGAGGAATGTGTGGGAAAATGGCAGACTGGCTCGTGGAAAAATTGGGGGATACGCCAGAAACTGAGAAAAGAATCCTCCCTCCGGAGGTGTTGTTCCTAATTGACCCAGCACCCATATTCCCTATCCATCGAAAGATCTACAAGCTGAAATCCGTTCTAGACTTGCACATGGGACTATACACCAATGCCTATTTGTCGGTCAGACGGAGGCCTCGTGAAGTTTTCAAATTCGCAGTTACAAGCTGTGAAGATCGAAAAACTAGTCATGAGATTGTGAACGTCCAATATTGAGGATAAATCGAAGACCCAGACCAACAGCGGAATAATGACTGTCCTCGTTGGAATGCAAGGGGACTTGCGAGGCCAAGCTTCAACGATAACTTGCATCACTGGCCACCATCACACGCCATGTACTCTTCATCTCTGAGAGTAGAACTTCCCCATTCCACACCAAACAACATCTTGAAGAAGTTGCCTACATTACAAATGGTGTACAACTCCTCCCGAGGGAAAACAGGCGCCTCTTAATGGCTTTGGGATGAAGGCAGGTGCACTCACTTCGGCTCACAGCTAATAGAGGGGAGAAGCATGGCCGCATGAGGTATGACCAGATACCGAATAAGGTTTGAGGGTTTAGGAATATTCTATACATAATGTTTAATATTAAACATAAAGTTAATGGTTGTGCATGGTTTAAATAAACAAAGTTAAGGTTTATGGGTTTAGTATATTTTAAAACATAATAAATCGCCACTGTTGTGTTAACCACAAAATTGCAAACGCAGATTCTTTTTTAATTATCAAAAGCATTTTGGGGTATTATCTAGATCTGTTGTTGCTGCACTCTTCTTTCACCTATTTTAATAAACTTCATTGCTCCTGTTGCGACTCATGTATTGCAACTGATTTTCATGAATTCAGGGTTAAAGAAGGAGTGAGTAAACCAAGTTGGAACGAGCAGAATACGAAGGAGTGCGATGCATTAGCTATTATGTTGAGACGTTAGGAATTCTTAGGTTGTAGGATTTATGTTTAATTAATATGGGCATGAACGAAAGACAAACTTTGATTAATTTGGTCCTACAATTGTTATATTAACCCCTGAGACTTGCTGATTTCTTGGCTTGCGAACAAGTTTGAGTTCTTGTAGCATAATTGAAATTTCATGATAACTTTAAGATGATGGATTTGTGCATGCTATTTTCACCTGACTTACTTCATTGATCTGATTTTCACACAGCATAATCGAATGTTTGTTATGATGGTGCGATTAAAAAGAAGAAAATGGGTGAAATAATCATACCATATTGACATTGAACTCGTCCAATCTATCTATACATTTTGACTTGACTTACATTATTTACGTAGAATTTCCCAAGTCAAGAATATTAAAGGTCTATTAATAGTCTTATTTATTCGTAAATCTAGCTTAATAGTGATATACTTGTTCACACTGTATAATAAGTCTTATTTATAACCTTAGCTGGTTTCTTGCACTATTCAACTAACACCGATCTAGTTATCTACCTATTTGTAGTTTCTTGATATGATTGAATTGATCAAATTCAAGGGATACGGAGAGAAGTTACTTATCAACAAGCAAGAGATAATCATGAATTTATAAGCCTTTTGGGTCCCTTTTTTTAATTTTAGATAAAAATCTGTAGCATTAAATGAAAGTTACAATATGAAGTTAATGGTTTAAAAATCATCAAACAGTAATTAGTAMTATCGTGCAACAAAACACATGATTATTGTGTTCAAGAAAWATCTCTATGTATTATAATGGCAATAGTGACGGATAATGAAGTATAACTCAACAAAAGAATAGCGTAATATGCAATGCGAGAACTTTTGAATCCTGTTTACAAATTCTTTCAAGTTTCAAATTGCAGCTCTAATCCAAAAGATAGAATTCCTGGTTGCACAGTGAGCAAATTAATGAAAGAATGCATCAATCAAATACATAATTAAAGGGAAACACGCATAATCGTCTTTCACTAGTTTCCAATTAGCATTAATCTTTTGAAGCGGATCACTTGAAGCACCCTGATTGCACAGCTGAAATCGTTCCAACAATCTTCAATTCAAACATCATTTCCTGTCAAAMWARGGTGAAGTCATGAGCATGATCCCAGAAACATTTCTTTTCATTTTTCGCAAAAGCATTCATTGTATCTAACATTCTAGTCAACCATACTAATGATGCAATGCTCGTAAATAAAATTTATGCCGCCGTAGAGGAAATTTTAAAATAAAATACCTTTAACATTTAAATGTTGAGTCAACTTAAGGAAACATAATCCTGACTTTCATTGGCATTGTTAAAAACATCACCTACACGAGTATCTCCTTCCGGATTCAATTCCTCATCAACGAAAGAAACTTTTTTGATTCGTTTCGACTGCAAACAATTGAAATCAAAACAAATTTACATGCATATTAAGTATCAAAGCACCAATAAGAGACTTCTTCGGCTCAAGAATGAACATGCATATCAAGTATCAAATCACCAATAATGAAAAACACTGAACATGAATAGCTAATATCCCAGTCACCTTACGAGGGGCATCTCCGGGATTGCTGCAGGCTTGAGCTCCATCATCCTAAGTTCAAACACACTACATTAAATATGAACTCATACAGAGCATAGTTAATATTGTAATTAAATGGGACACTTTGATTAAAATGAGACACGAAACCAAAAACATACCTGTGTGTGCTCAGATTGGGACACCTTCTTCTCGTTACACTTGCCTTTCCCACGTCCCTTCTTCTTAGAGCTCACACACTTATGAGCATCGCACTGACWGGTGCATGATTCACTTTGAGATTTTGATTTCAATGACCAACCCGTCTCTGAAATTGCCTTGAACCTAGAACCAACTGGCCTTCCGCGCTTCTTTTTAATAACTGGATCCTTGATTCCTACACTTTTGCTAGGGGTACTTGTAGATGAGCCTACTACCTCACTCGCTCGAGATTCAACACCATTGCTATGGCCACCCATTTCAGACTCAGAGCCATCAAGGCTGTCATCCGTGTCACATCCTACACCTGATTGCATCTCAACATCAGCAGCAGCTTCATTAACCTCTTCAACCTTATCCTCAGACAACACTTTAGTAATTTCACCCTCAATTGTAGCCATGCCTTTAAGCATAATTACAGTACACACTTCTGACTTTGAAGCAAGTTGACTAAGAGGCTCAAATACCACCACCAACCTATCACGCCTCTTAACCTGTTCTGTTCGACTCAAATCATGAAAGGAGACAGTGACACTAGAGTGCTTCCTCACAACATCTTTCCTCCAACGCCTAAGAACGTACTTATCTGGTATATCATCTAGCCTGACCTTATAAAAGAGAGTTATCAAGTGCCTACAAATAATACCGTCAGTCTCAAATTTTTGCATTTCACCAAAATACCATCCTTAGTCTCACAATTGTAAGACACGTATAGTGAGTACGATCATCAGTCAATATTTCAATATATCTCTTCTTCTTTTTAATCCACACCTATCCTCCATCAAATACTCAAAATTTTTGTCATCAACCTCTTCACCTCATCAATCATACAATAGGTTCGTTTCTCACACTCCTTTTGTATAGACCTAAACTACTTGAGTGTTAAATTTCTAAAAAACCTCTCGACACTAAAACCAGTAGAAAATAATTCCTAAAGAACTTCACCTCTTATGTCAGCTTCATTCTCCTCCATTAATCCTCTTCTCACCGCATATAATGTACTTTTCTCCAAATTCAGCAAAGACGGTTTCGATCAACAAATTGGTCAAAAAACTATTTATACTCTCCACCCTTTGCGTAAACGCATACCCGCCCAAAAATGATCAGTCATAAACGAGAGCTATACCCACATGTGTTTCTCAGCAAATAGATTCTGCAAGCCACTCATCGTTTCCAAACCATACTTACTCACAACCTCCTTCCAACGGCGTTCGAAGAGCCTCATTCAAAAACTATATAAACAACATTCAACCACTCCTTCTTAAATTCCTTTAACTGTGCAAGTTTGGAAATTATAACAAATAAAACATGATTACCATTAATATGCCTGCCAACTATGAAAGAAACGACACAAGCATTAAACCGAAAATTAATCATTCAACAACACCAGAACAAAGCAAATAAAATTGCATTCAATTTGATCGAATGTTAGAGAATTGCATTTCACTAAGATATTGCATTTCACAAATATTCCACTAAGAATTGCATTTACTATAGAGTATTGCATTTCACTAAGATTATTTCACTAAGAATTGCATTTCACTAAGATTAATAACAATTGCATTTCACTAAGATATTCAGCCGATGAAAAAAATCAAGAGTCACAAGACACTTATCAAGGAACACTAAACAGCAAAATAACACAAATACAATAATAAACAAGAAGATTAGGTTCGACAATAATACCACTTGCGAGATCCAAACTTGTAGGCAGTTTCTTGTATATGCCAATACACCAACGATGTTTGGTATCAGGCATGACTTTCTCCAAGTCGTCGCATGCAGCGGCTTGATCGGTTAAGATACCACCCGAGCCTTTCCCTTCATGCATAACAGCCACTCCCTAAAAACCCACTCAAACGTCTCGCTATCTTCATTGGAAATCAGAGCACACCAAAAAGGATGCTCTTGACCATGATGGTTAACGCCAATGAAATTTGCAAAAGGTAAAGAATATTGATTAGTCAAGTACGTGGTGTCAAAACACACAACGTCAGAAAACTCCTCATATGCGGCCATACTACGAGCATCTACCCACAGAACATCCTTGATTGTTCCCCCAGAATCGACTCGGTGAACATGATAAAAGTTAGAATTATCACGCTGCAACTTCCCAAAATAAAGCTAGCAACGCATTAAAATCACCACCACTCATCTTTTCCTACGTTCTTCATTAAGCACATGCCTCTAGTCACATTGAGTAAAGGGCATGTTCTCATAACCACCCCTTTCGTTCGCCATTGAACCATACATAACACCCACCTTCACCAGCTGCAGCACCATTATAACTCTTGAACGGTCCGTAGAAGTAAACTCCTGCATCCTATATGCCCTCACTAGTTTTGCATCCTTAGGTTGGGATCATGATTCAAATGATCAAGCACTACTTCACGTATAATCCAATGTTCTACATTCATTAACACTAGCATAAATCTTAGCTTTGCAATTAATATTTTAGACTTGCGCCTACGTGATTACACAGTTCCTGATCCTTTAAATTCTCGATACTGGATCCTTAGCAAATCTCTTTGACTGGCAATAATCTTCGCATCAGGGAGCCATAACACTCACAACGCCATGTCTGATTTATTCTTTCTTTAGCAACATTAGACGATCCACCAACCCTCACAACAGCAAACCCCTTACTCTTTGCATACTTCTTGTAAAACACATCAACCTCAAGCATACTTTAAAACTCATTCCGACTACAGGAGGTACTGCTTCCAAAACAATTTCATTAACATCTACATCATCACAAGCACCACCACTGACCATCTAATACAGTTGGAACATTAGCATCACAAGAAGGCTTAGGTTTGTATCATTCCTTTGTGAAGAGTCACTGTAAGGACCATCTACATACCAGTACATTTTCCCCATTCAATGAGGCTTCCCCACACCGACATTGCAGATCCTAAAACTAAACATTGCAGGTCCCAAATGCTAAGTATTAACAACTACTCGGAGAAGTTCAAAATTGAGCCAAATAATGTCACACACACAGATACAGGGCACGTTTAAAAAACAGAAAAATTCAATTTAGGAACCCAGAATTTGCACACAATTTACGGAAACATGGGTCATACATAATAGCAAAACTAATTTCTGATTGTAAGAGAAATTATCGTGAATATTTTAGTAAATTAAGCAAGAACAAATAACTAAAAAATCCACCAACATTACAAATAATTAACAAACACTAAATTATAAACTTACATTTTCAATAGAATTTAATTAGAATACTAAATTAAAAAATCCACCAACATTACATTAATTAACATTAATGGTCGTACCCAACAATTCTACAAATACTTACATTTTCAATAGAATTTAATAAATTAAGAAAGGATTAACCAATAAGTTACTTACTTGTAAACAGGAAGCAAGTGCATAAACCACAACAATGGCCGAAAGGGAGCTGTGAGCTTACAAAGATTGCAAGTGTACTCTACTGTTCAGGAACATAAAACAAAAACAATGGCCGAAATTCAGGAGCATAAATCAGCAACAATGGCTGCCCTTGCTGTGAGCTAGTGAAGAGATGAAGCGTAATTGAGGAGAGAAGTGGTATTGAACAGATGAAGCATTAACAAAGTAAATGAAACCAAACAGATTTTGCCAACGGGTAGTAAAAGGGAGTGGGCCCAAAAACAACTACAGTCAACAAAACCAAACCATGGTTTAAAAAACATAAACGGACATTTTGCAAGTAACATGAAACCAAACAGACAAAGCACGTGGGCGTTAGTCGGGGTTACAATTAATTACGATAAAACCGCAATATACCTTTCTACAATATAACCTTAATGGTTAAATTTAACCAAACATAAGGTTATGTGTAACCTTAAAAAAAACCCGATTTTTTATTTAAAAAAGCAGTGACTACTCCTCTCACCACCCACCCCCACTCCACCAATCCTCCCACGCCTATTAAAAGTTAAGCTTGATTCATGGTTTTATAAACATTTGGTTATCACGTAGAAGGATATCAAACCTTAGGAGTATATTATAGAAGAAATTTTTTGCATGGATATATTGTACAAAATACAAAACCTCAGGGGTATTTCATAGAAAATCCCAAAAAAATTCATTTTTCTCGATGACCTCCCCGATTCTAAACAAAGGTAGAACGACACAAACAAAAGGAGCGAATAGCATAATTTTTTTAAAAAAAAATCTTTGTGATCTCTAGTTTGCAAGCATTTAAATTCAAGTTTCAATCAAAATATAATATAGAAAACAAACGGAAAACAACACTTAGAATGCAAGATCATTGCATGCAACATCTTTTGGAATAAAAAAAATTAATTGAAAATTAATCACACCAAATTGAAATTGCAATAASACTACTAGTCATGAATTCGCCCTAAAAAAATAAAAGTTGAAGTAACACATTTGTTAAACTGAAAAAAAAAATTTTAAAAATAACATTAAACTTCACATTCAACATACCAGCAATTCGACATTGCAAAGGCCAGAAATTGGCAGGCAAAATCTCAAAATTCCACGACAAACTCCCAAATTCGACCTTGCGATGAGAAGTGTTGAGGCAAAATGAGCAAATTTTMAAAGAAAAACGGACAAATTCGGCAGGCAAGGCCATGGTTTGACAAGTTTGAGAAAGCAGAGTGGTTGAGAAGAGAAGATGACCACTGAATGTTATGTTTGCTTTCTCAATCACTCCCTCCATTTTTATTTACCCATTTTACCAGGTTTCACGAGAGGATTACTAACAGTGGAGTTATATGGGAAATTATTGGTTCATCTCCGTGATGAACCAATATGCACTTATCTCATGTCATTTTGATAATTTTTGTGTTTTATTTGTCTTATTTTGTTTACCTATATGCATGTAATTACTTAAATAAAGTACATTAAATTACAATAATGGCATGAGATAAGTGGTTTTTGATTCATCTCAGAGATGAACCTGTTAGTGCTCGAGTTATATTACTACTGAACATATTTATGTACTACTACTAAAGTAATCCTCACCTCTCAAAATTTGAGAAGAAAAGAAAGAATGGGAATAGAAAAATAACATTTTTCAGTGTTTGATTAAATCTCTAGTTATATAAAGGAAGGGGAGGAAGATGGTGCTGTTCCTATTCAAGAACTTACAAAGAATAGAGTAAAAATAGGGTGAGTAATAAAGACTGGGGATGACAGCTGGCACGCACGTGCTTCCGTCAACCGTCTGAGAATGGACACTTGGTCTCTTCCGACTAACCTGCAAAACAAGCAAAGGTGACTAACCCGGGGATTTCCGGGAAAAGCCCCTCCGATGCTTAAGTCAGCAAAGAGACCTAACTGAAGTCGATAAGCTAGATACAAGTACTAGAACTAGACTCGGTGGGTTTCAGAATTAGATACCTGGAGTGGACTCCCAACTCCCTTTTATAGGATTGGTGAGGATGTCAGTTGATGTTTGCCCAATGTGGGACAAATTGTTATCATTTCATCAATGTGGACAGAATCTGACTTGTGTCAGACTTTGTCTTGTACCTTATTGTGGGGTACCTTATTCTGTGGGCCCACATGTTCCCTTTCTTTGAACTACGATGGGACATATCAAGCCA
>SNQN01003128.1:30226-54528 GCA_008642245.1 Bassia scoparia
TTGACTTAGTTTTTCTCAATGCTTAATGTGAGTTCTAAATTAATTTGATATGTTACTACGAATATTGTGTTATTTTCATCTTAGACGTATTTACCCTGTATTTGGAGGTATATCTTTTTTATACTATTATTTTTGCTTATTTCATCGATTTTATTTTCCTGCGTATTCTGCGTATATTTAGAATTAACTCGTCTAAATTTTGCATTTTTAAATTCAATGAGAAATTTATATTCTTATTACTATTTTTGCAAGCTTCATGAGAAAATTCCAAGAAAAATTAACATAATATTAAATTATTAAGGACACTATATTGGAATGGATTCATGAAAAAGTGTACGAGCGGTTTGCTTTAGAAGAACATTTGGATGAATTATAATCATCAAATAGTCATGGGAGAGATCGCACTTTTTTGCCAAAACCTTTTGCGATCAAACGCCTTTTGAACAACCTTTTTGAAAACTCTGTAAATGAAAATAGTGATGCTTTTTGACGACATTGCCTTTAATTTTCGAGGATCTCTTTGCCTCTCCCACTATTTCGACTTGTTATGAATTTTACCAAAATATCAGAGTTTTCTTTTTCTTAATTAAATCGAAAAGAGCGCTATAACCAAACTATAATTGCCGAAGATCGCGAATAAGCAGGTTATGGTTTCATCACCGATGGATTTTCTACTCATGTATGAGGGAGAAGACAACACATCGTTTCTAGGGTAGTCATAGCACTTACCCACTAAAACCGTATCTAGATGAATATTATGGCGAAGACTTACGCATCGAACACTAAAAAGAGAAGAACAGAAAGTAATTTCAGTGGAGTTAGTTTATCACTCTCGGGCAACGCATTTGGTTAGAGGTTCGAAGAAGCAACTGAAGAGAATGTCAGATTGGAATTATCAGAGATTAACACTACCAAAGAATTATTTTATCGAATCATAAGGGACTACATAAAAAAACGACACACACTTTAGAAATTACAGGTTCGGACTAATGAGTATCTCAGCTACAAGCTCCGTCAATTTCGATTTATGCATTATTGTAAGTACTCTCTTTTGTCCAAATTTTCTTCCATTGTATAAAGGAATGATCTTGCCTCATTTTTAATTTTCTATGAGATATTGGATTTTTTAAACTTTTCGGAAGACCAGTTAAGAAATTTAAGAAAGAATAAAAAACACAATAATTTATTGATAGCTATATCCAATAACCGTCCTAGACTAGGTTTTCATTACCTTCACTAGCATATTTTCCAACACATGCATCATCAGATGTTATGTCCCATTGATATGCTATACCTTGTATAAGTGATTAGTTAATCCTTCATGTATGTAAACAAATTCTTTCTCAGCTAATCCATATTTTATCTTTAGTGTCTCAATTTGGCACCCTTTGAATGAACATAAAGATGTTTGATTTTGCACTTTATGTTTTACTGTACAATAGAGCTGTCTCGTATACTGGAATATCATAGTTTTGTTAGATGTTCAGCTGGTATCAACTATACTTGCGGGGAGGGATAAGCGTAGCATAATGAATGTGTTCCTATTACCCAGTACTACTCCTACACTGCGAAGTGCCACCTAAGAGATCAGGGTTGTCAACTATGTGCAGAGTGTCTTGTCTCAATTTCATTTCCCAAATCTTTACTTTTGAATCCTTATACGTTTCCTATAGTAACTTGGTATCAACACAATACAGGACTTCTTATTACTTAATCATAGGATACATACCAAAAAAATTCATTAAATTAAAATACATTTTTGGGTAACGACATTTTTTAAAATCTTTTTTAAAGTAGCGAAACAACTCAATCCCACTTCATAATATTGACGATATGGTGTTAATAGTACGATAATGATAGAGCTAAAAATACAACAATTTATAATCTATTTCTCATAATCACTGCATTCCTACACACATGCCAAACGACAGCTATAAAATAACACAAAAGATCGCAATTAAAATTCACTCTGAAATTTTCTAAGAATAATAGAACATTAGTTTGTATTTTTTTTTATATGAAAAACACAAACCACAACCAAAGAAATCCGAAACTTAAAAGGGCAAGTCGACTAGAAGGATGGGCTCAATTAAATAAGAGATTTATGAGAAGTGTGAATTTTTCTTTGATTCTCTCGACACATTATGCAGCTTTGTTATTGGAATCCAAACATGAGAACCTTCCAAATGTCTAATTTTCTTTATTATTGGTGCGAGGTAGGAGAGGGAAAGGTGTAAAAGGTTCCGGCCGTAAGGAGATAGCTCTCGTAGCGATGTATTAGAAAGAGGGCGGAAAGAGAAGAATTTTCAGTCTCGATGTTTTTAATATGGGGTCAAAATTAAACAAAATATAAGAGTTGAAAGAGGTAGCGATGATGGGGAGAATAGAATTGTATAAGAGAGAGTATGACAGGAGATGAGTAGCAGAATAGATTGAGGGCGTTAGAATCATCGAATGTAGCCGCGTGATAAGAAAGGTAGGGTTTAACGATAATGAAGGTCCTCTACGTCTGACATTTACAAGTGCGATTTTTTATCTTTGTGCTCTTTAATAAAATGTGGTTCTTTTATAAACCTCATTTTGGCACTAAGAACCATTGTCCAAGAGTTTCCGCTTTTATGAGTTACTGGTAGGACAATATTGAGAAAGAATCTATTATTGAATGGCTGGTCTATCTGCGTATTCAGGCTCAGGTTTGATCTGATCATTTGGTCTTATTACATTATCTGTCGTCTTGCTATATTTCATTTCCGATGATTAGGATGTTAAAGTGCTGGCCAGAGGCAGATACCATCAAGAATTTGGTTTTCTTGTATATGATACTTGTTCAGTAACAGGATGTCCCCCTGGATCCCACCACACATGTAATATCTGATGACCCATCGCCAGTTGTTCTTTTCTGGTAACATAATAATGATATGACTTTTCAACTTGAAAACAATAATATCAATGTCCTCAAAGACAAACAAAGGTTCTGCTACATTGTTGTACTTTCTATCTGTTTCCGAATAGTCCTGTGTCCGTAATTCTCCTAAAGACTGCCATGTACGAAATATCGGGTTACTGTAGTGGTTGGTACAAGAATCTTTGTGTTGAAATTTCTCAATTGGTACTTAATATTGAATTTTGAAAGGCTGTCAAACTACTTCATATTCCCCTTTATTATTATTTTACATTTAAGTATTTTAAACTTGTTTCAACGCTTAATACAATGAAAGTTCTTGCAGTTGGTTTGGTTCTCCACATTGTTGTCTTGGTACATATATCGGTATCTTTTTACTGTTTATTTATTGACTGCGTTATTTACTACTTGTTTCTATTGAGGATATCTAGCATTTAAAGCTATGCTACCCAATAAGTAAATCTCTAATTTATTTCAACCTAAATAGCATTTATAATCCAATATTGCTTGGTGAATCATTGAAACGTTTTGTCTATTAAGCTACGTATCATGTATTTACTATATATACAATTTTAAAACAAATGTAATTTTTTTTTTCCTCCTACTAATTAAAACACTCTCCTTTTTATTCTACCAGAAATCCTCTAACTTCTATTTTCGTACACCTTCCAATAAGAACATACTCCACTAACAAAACCCTTGAACTTCTAATACCTGTTTTACTACCTACAAAGTAAACTCATTTTTACATTCCTCCCACCCTCCAATTTTTCCTCTCTTGTACCATAACAAACACACCACAACCCCTAAAATTTTCTGCTACCCCACCTTCACCATAATCCTAACAATTTTTTTATTCTTTTAATTTTACATTTCTTTCCACATATTTCTTCCAATTTCTTGTATTTAATTAGTTTTCGTTTTCTTGTGTGAGGGTATACCTCTTATTCTCTCTTGGTTTGTAATAGCTTATGTAACCATATCCCTTCCTTTATATCATGCTTTTTGTGATAAGTTTTGCATATACTTGTGACTTTAGGTTCCGTACTTCTCAATCTCGTACCCCTGTTCAATAATTCACTAACATTACGGTATTTTTTTTTTTTCCTGGTCTTAATTTCAAACGTATTCATTGTTATTGTCATAACAACAGATTTAGTATTTGATCTAAATGGGTTTTATCTCCGGTGTATACCTGGCATCTCTTGTGATTTCGATAACTGAAAATTACAAAACTCA
This sequence comes from Bassia scoparia, assembly GCA_008642245.1. Taxonomy (NCBI): domain Eukaryota; kingdom Viridiplantae; phylum Streptophyta; class Magnoliopsida; order Caryophyllales; family Amaranthaceae; genus Bassia; species Bassia scoparia. Next base: position 34,368 of record SNQN01003128.1, read on the forward strand.
TGAATGTCAGGATTCTTTTTGACTCAAATCAGGCCAAGTAAATTTATTACCTTTATGTTTTCCTCAGTTATTTCTGTTCTTCTTTTCTTCAAAGGCCGGTTTTTGGTGTAAAATTAACTCTAGGTGGAAAAGCTAATCAAAAATCTCACACCACCAGTGTTGGCCTCCCCATCCTACTTTCCCCTTGTTTCTCGACATTGGAAAATTCCAGTTCCGCAATCTGAATTCTCATTCCACCGTCCGGATGGTTTGGAAACGATTCTATTATTTCGAGATTAATTATATATGAATGTGTCAGGGCAGTAACAACTTGGGACATTTAGCAACCCATTTATATACAGATGCACTACCTGTGTACAACGTCTATATGCTGTCTTGTATTATCTTCATTCACCACTAGGACACACCCCGTAACCTTCCTTAGGCTGGTCTCTATCAATACTGGTCTTCTCAGCAAGGCAAGGTCACATTCAGGCAACCTACCAGCACACCTTTCTCAATCTTAAATATATGCCTTTGTCTCTTTCTGGTTATCTGGCATTCAAGTACACTGCCTGCCTGGTTGAACCTCAACTCGTGACTTCTCTTTTCCTAAACAGGACATCGTATGGGCATCACAAACTGTACTAGAATTCAGATTTGCACTAGGAAATAATTAAACCCTATGTCTCTGGTTCTTCTGTAGCACTTCGTGATACAAAGATGGAAATTATTATTTCAGGTTACCTTAAATACTGTCTGAGAACAGGGATCAGATATGAACATCATAAACTTCATTCATAATGACGCCATTCAGCCGGCTTCCTTCAATACAGACATTCGCTATAGACCTATTCCTTTTTAATCTGGTCTTGTCACTGGGTCTCTGTCTATCCTAACAGGTCATTCAGTAGCATACTCGTATCCGTGACCACAGAAGACACGATTTAGCCTTTGCAGTTAAATGGCAGATACGGTTGTTATCTTCAGGGCTTAAAGAAAAATGTAGACAAAATTTTTAGTCATGGGCTCAGTTGGAGCACTCTCTGTCCTCGTGTTATCTGATGAATTTAGGTGCCTCAAGTGAGACTAAGCTTTCAGGGAAGGCATATGGTTTTCGATCTGATCTGATGACAAAAGCAAGAATAGGAAAGCAAAGTGACAAATATGGATTCACTATTATAAGGTAGAAAGGATAGTTACCATAGAAAATCATATATTTTCGTGCTCCAAATATGAAGTTATTGGAGGCTCCTTTTTCCTTTTTTGAAAATGATTGTTCTTGTTGTTATTAAGTCAACATAACTATTGGTCAAATTCTTTCTCCTCATGTGTCACAATAATGAGGTAAATCTCTTCAAGGTAGTAATGACAGTGAGGTTGGAGGTTGTGAGGAGTAGCCACCGTATCCAAGGCCCGAGTTATTAAAGTACCTGAAAATGTCTACAAATTAGATGTTTGGTTACGCATTGTCAATAAATATATTTTGGTAACTTTTAAAATAGATTAATATAGTATGTATATCGGTGACTTTACAATTATTGTTTCAAATTCAAGATGACTAAAAAACGAGAAAAAAATGCAATCAACTATAATAATTGGAGTGCCTTTGGAATGTAGAAAACGAAATGCCTTTTTAGTAATAATTAACGAAATGTTACATCTGTTATTATGAAAAGTATACCTCAAAAACTTATACTCCCCATCGGTAATAATTCAAAATTGCTTTACTGAAGATAAAAGATTCAGTGTTCAAATTCATAAATGATGTGTAATAATGCACCACCCCATAAACACGAAAGCGCATCTTCTCAAACAAAATATACATAGGCAATATATGGTGATGGAAATATTACATCATTTGTGATTGAGATACCACGGCTAATTTATCATTAAAAAAAAAAAAAGAAATCTGGTGTGGTACTCATATATTTACACAATCGGCATTGTAGGGACTGGTACATACTAAATTTGATTTTTAATCAGTGGTATTTTCATCACGCCGGTAAAAAAATAAATACAACGTAAATATATAATTCAACCTCCAACGTGAATTACTCCCAACGCTAAACCATTTGTGTCCAGTGTAGCCCAAAAGTGGATACCAATATTCCAAATTCTCCAAGTCTTCGGTACTATTCTCTTCTACGGTTGACAAGTTCTTCTCTTTCAATTTTTTTACAGAAAACAAAATATCAATACAATAACTACTTCGGGTATTTATCTAATTCTTAACACATCATACTCACAGAAATAAGGCTAATTTCAGCTTCAACAATCTTCAACAATGGGCTGGAACAACTAGCACTTCTCGGCAAATTATCATCCAAGATCAATCCGGGAGCCAACCCTCCCATTTTAACGTACTCGTCTCTTCATTTTCTTCAATCGGGTCAACGAGGGAACTCGGCTCGGGTCTTCTCACCTCCTCCCTGCTGTTTTCGGGGTGGATAAGTACTCGCGTCTTGTGCAAAGGGTATCCGGCAAAGAAATGGGGCACATTTCACACTGGGAAAAAGCCCATTGAATATTGGCACAACATGGTACTTCAACTTCTTGTGTGTCGTTTCTTTTCTTTCTTCTCCTTTTTTATTTATTTATTTGCTTTTGTTTGTTCGGGATATTTGCTCGGTTTCGAAATATGATTTTTTGTGTTTTGCTCTTGTTTTCATTAGATCGAAATTGCGTTGATGGTTAGGTTTTGTTTGCTGTGTGAATCGGAATGATTGCCGTCAATGTGTTAGAATTGAGATCATTGTCTAGATTTAGTGTTGCTGCATTAGAGTTTTGCGATATTAGATTTTAGGGTTGTTACGGTGAAATTTGAGATGTTCTGGAGTGAAGTGATACTATTATGGATTTGGAGAACATTTATATAAAGTTGCTAAAGGTGTTTAGCGATGCTTGTTACTGGTTCGGTTTAACCTTATCTGATTTAATAACAATTATGTATCTATTCCTTGTTGAAACACAGAATGTTTGTGGATTTGTTTAATACAAAGCAACGGCCCATATGTCCTAACTTGGGTAGGTAGATATACTTGAGTTAGGAAATAAAGTAGATAAACTTTGAAGTCTTAGTTAAGAATAGGATTAATCAGAATGTTTTTCAAGACTCAAGAGTGGGAGAATAAGATCGGGGTGCCTGACAGATACGTCATATCTAGCGCGTATTACCCGTATGTTGTGGTGTTGGTCAAGATGGTCTCTTTGCTCTGTAAGCTGATAGCCAACGCAATTCAGCATCTATTTTGGAACTTGATAAGGTTGGTTATAAAAGTTAGAACTTAAAATGTGGGTTAGTGGTATCTGAAAATCAATTTAATTAGACAGTGGGCACGGGCTTACTAATTTGTGTGGAAATCAGTTTTGGTTGGTTTATGGGCTTCATACTAATTTTTAATTGTGTGCTCTTTGTAAGCTTTCTTATGATGTCAGGGTTGGGTGGGGGACACCAAGAAGGGTGGTACTTGAGCATTTAGGGCTACCAGTTTAACTCTGTTGCTGAGGCAAAGGCTGAAACAAAGGCAAAAATGGCCTTGTAATCATGTCTCCTCCCTTTGCTGCGAAAGCAGTCATGGGGATTGTGAAGCGGTAGCTGGAAATCTAATTGTTTCATTCACTGAGGAATCCCTCAAGCATGTACAGTAGCCATTATTGTATTATGAATAGGAAATGTGTATCCTTATTTTTCATATTTGATGACAACTTAAACCATTGCTGTTTGTGCTTTGACTGCTTATACCATAAATGGTTCTTCCATGCTTCTTCACTGTCACAGCTTACAGAGTTACAGGCTTGCCTTATTATGGATTAAATTAGTAGCTATATGTAGTAAATGACTGATAAACAGTATGGCCTATATAAATTGGCACTGTGAACAGAAAACGTTGAATATTCCTTACATCCCTGTGAGGTACCTTATTGTTATCATATTAAATAACTGAATCATATCTTTGCTCTTCCACTTTTATGCTATGGTCTGAATATTGTGCAATGCCTGATTACTGTTAATCAATTCATACTATGAAAAATTGTTGAGCTTGTGATATACTTAAAGTATAACCCTTCAACTAGTTAAAATCTCGTTGCTTGTGGTCTCTTTTCTGTGATGATGGCATCACTTGCAACTGATAGTTCATTTTTCATTTCCTCAATTATTTATTGGTGTTTCTATTCATGGTACATGTTAAGCGGCCTGAAGCAACAATGAACCAGGCTGATTGGTTCTATGCCCTGGCATCATCTAAACTGGAGAGTGCAAGATATCATTATGCCGTGGTATATCCAACCAGGGCGTGTTGGAATGGTCAAACGTTCCGGCAGCCTTGACAAATGTAAAGCGGATGAAAAAATCGTTGTTGTTAATCTGTGAGTTTAGTCAATTTGCTAAATTATGGGTTTGTTGTCTTCAAATTGGCGATTGTTGTCAGATCAATTTTTTTGCCTGGAGCTTTGACTTATCTAGAATTATTCTTCGAAATTTTTGTACACTTCCACATGCCAAGATATACTGTTGAGAAGAGAGCTGCATTGTCTGGGAAAAAATCAAGTAAAAGTATAAAACCAAGCAGGAGTGCTTATTTTTTAAGGTTTTGTAACTAATTTTTTGCTTATACAGTCTGAGATTGAATATGATCAATGAACTTTTTTAGATTTCCCTTTACACTTGGATGCTGTATATAATTTGTTAATGTACGTTTTGTGTTTGCATGCTATTTTCTGTCAATTAATAATATTTTACACCTTCGAGTTGTATAAGTTCAAACAATGCTCGTGTCTTGGCATTCTAGTACCTGTGTTGGAATTGGTGGGCTTTCAATGGATACAATTTGTTGATTTCTTAGTAGAAGTTCGTTGTGCTGACCCACAGATCAGAAGTGTATTGTCTTTCTTACATCCTTTGTTAACATCAGTATTACTTGTGTGTCCTTTTTGTGTCTCTGCTTTCCTGAGTCCCTTGGAATTGATGTGGTTTTGACAGTTGACCGGACTGAATCAATTGGCTAATATGTAAATCCATTCATGTCATCATAGAATCGTTGGAGATGAACTTATTACTCATGGCTGTCTGATATTGACGTCTACCCAATCTAGAGAATGAGCTCAGGCTTTTATGGAAACATGGTACGAGCCATAATGTTGGTGTTTCAAACAGGTTCCTCTGGTTCCTTTCTTAATGTGCCATTATCGTCCGGATCAGGCATATATGTACACATTAGGGGTGGAAATCGAATGCTGTTAGAATGATTGGTGTTCACTGTGGGTCATTGCAGTACTGAGCTGTTGTGTAAAGTGACCTTGTTCATCTTCAGACGGGGAGTAATACTGTGTCTCCCACATACCATCTTGTGTGACCCTTCCCAGAAGTCGCAGTTCTCCATACATCTTTTCCATTATGTATTTGTATAGTCCGCCTATATTTGGTGATATGGGTACCCCTCCACTGTAGACTCGTGTCTGCATAGTTTGTGCGTGTTGGTGGTCCGTTTGACATAGACTTGCCTGCAGTCTGTCACCTATAAAAATTAGGCAAAGTACAGAATGTGCCTAGAGTTTAGGCAACGATGAGTAAGCAATTGAAAAATTATATTCTCTAGTTTCTTACTTTCCAAACTTATTGCCGTGTTTAACTTAAGGCAAGATAGTACTGCATTTCTGTATTGCTATAATGTTGCGTTTACTTGCAGGAATATGCTAGGTGAAGATTGGGGTGTACTGCTGAATGAGGATTGCTGCTGCTGCTTTAATCAATTGTAAGTCAGTGTAACTAGTTGCTTTGTGCTTCACCGTTATTTTGCTGATCTTTCTTTTCTCATCAGAACTTATCATTAGCATCAATCCTAATTTGTTGATGTTATATATTGCAAATCTATTAAACTTATCGAAACTGTATTGAAATCTTTTAACTTAGGTAGAACTTTTCTTTTTTAGTAGTAAGCATGAGCTTCAAAAACAAAAGACTTAGATAGCAAATTTTTTGGGTCGTGTAGTTGGATGAATAATAGTGATAACTTGATCCCATGTATTCTGATCAAATTGTTACCTGCCCAAGATAACCTGTGGCGTTAACCCAACTTTTTTGTTTTTGTGGAATTTGTGAATAACCCCTCTACCTTTGCAACTTTGTTAAAACCCCACGACTTTTTTTTTTAAATTAACACTCCCTCATGACTTTGCCTCCCATTATTGAAGATTACCATCATCCATTGTTTTGTTAACTTTTAACAAGAAACATGAATGAGTGGCGACAACTTTGACCCACCCTTTCTCACCGCCGACCAGCGACCCGACCATCCCATCAACACCCAGTACCCACCATATAGCATTTCGATCAAGATACACCCCTCAATAAACTGAATGCCGAGCAGAATTGCGAACGTCAAAAATTTCTAAAGTTCTAAACGAGCAATATTTGCAGAATAGAGAGAGAAAGCAGTAGTAATCTCCGAATAGACAGCAGATTCGCCCCAAGTCAAAATTCGAACAAAAACCTGAGGATACGATACCCTAATTGTGGGGATTTCGTAATCAAAACGTGTAGAATCTGAACAATATCAGATTGTGGGAACAATTTTTCGAACTAAAATTCTGAGAATTTTAATCCAAAATCAACCCAAAAACGCACAAAACTGCCCAGAAATTCGAGGCGACATAAGGTTTGTTTTGGGTGAGGTTTTTGAGATATGAGGTGAATTTGAGTGAATGTGAGGGAGTGAGGAAGAGATGAAGAATTGAAGGGGATAGAAGGAATTGAGATGAAGAGATCAAAGGGATGAAGAAAAGAGAAAGGAAAGTTGAGGGTAGAATATGTAATTTCACAAAAAAATCTGTTAAATAAGTAACGAAAAAATGGGATTTGGGGGTTAATTTTGCAATAGAGGCGGGGGGTGGTGGGGGGGGGGGGGCGGGCGGGGGGGGGGGGGGGCCATAAGTTCATGGGGGTTATTAAACAAAAAGTGCAAAATCGTTGGGGTTATCACAAAATTTTCCTTTGTTTTTCCATGAACACCCTTCCTACTGTCTCATATGTAGATCAGTAGACTTGACGACTAGAGCTTTATCTTCATGTACATTTGTACTCTCAATTGTATGAAGATTCATAACGCTTTTTGGAAACTTCCGAGTGGTTAATTATAAATTAGTATTCATTATTTAATCTGAAAAATCCTTTTCAGAACTTTTAAACCTTTCCTTTAATGAGTATTTGTAACAGAAACTTAGTAGCCCTTTCTGGTAAGTGAACCTACCAAACTTCATATGGAAAAGTTCTTTTGTGAAGTGGAACTGGTTGAATCAGTAGTATGTCTGCTGTGGCAGACATTATTAGTTTGTTTAAAAGGAATTGTATGATCTGGGGTAGTTGGAGCATGATAGGCCTTACTGCTGACACCATCCTGATTTGAAGACTGTGAGTATTCGGTGATTAGGTGATACGTGGTACTAATGAATATTTTCTGATCAAATAACTAGTAAATCTATTGAGCATAGTGAAGAGAATAAGCGATATGTAATGCTATAAAAGAGTGGGGAGAGGAATTGAATTTAAATGAGTAAGATGCGTTTATAATAGCAAAGGCTAATTATTCTATTTGTTGAAAAATATTTATTCGTATTGGATCAGCAGGCTAAAAAATTACATAATGGTTGTTTAGGCTTGCAGGGTTTCTTTAATAACCCTTGTTGATGTGCTTCACAATGCCGTATGCACGCATCTCACTAAATAAGTATCTGGTTGAAACAGGAGAAGCGGAGCGAAAAACTGTGGTTTTCTTCATTGCCGGCTAACAGCTCCACCTGTCGACGCATGGGTCATGCTGGAGGTAATGCATTATAGCAAGTTTAGAGAGTGCTGAATATCAGTTATGTATTCTAGTGCAGATTAATTCTAGTGGGATAGTAACTGCTTTGTGTTTTTGATATGTAATCGCTATGCCTTCCTTGCATACATGAGGCTAAGCAATATCAATGTATTTAGGTAACCTCAGAGCTCACTTCAATTGTAATTTTGATTTGCCTTTCAGTCATCTTGTCTCCGGCGGGAAGGCACAGCACAGCAATCAATGATCTCAAGAAGCTGGAGCCACCGTGGTGGAGAGTCCTCCGGCCATGATGGTGCATGCAATGCTTGATGTATTAAACAGAGGGTCTTCTAAGTTAGGTGAAATAACGCAACCTCGTTTTCATTGATTTCTCCTCCTGTAAAGTGTGGCATAAACCAAACCCCAAATTACGATACAATTGTGAAAGTTCCCAGCATCACCTCTTGCAGAAGCGGGCAACAGTTTTGATTTCGATATGAATATAAATCTGCCTCTGTTTTTCCCCATTAATTTCTAGGCAGAGGCAAATCTCACGAAATTTCCAATGTATTTACTAAAATGTGAAGTTTTGCAATCCAATCATTCGCAGGTGATTGTCAATACTGATATTTTACATTTTACCTGCAAGAAATGATGTTCTTGCCAGAGTAATATTTCCCTGTGCTGCTTGTGTAAGTTGGCTTCTCGGGGGCAATCCCTGCCCAGGGAATGATGAATCCGAACAGAAGGTTGGGATAATTGGTGCGATATCTATTAGAAGTGGTGTTCACTATAATGTGTATTTAGTCTTTTTCAAAAATCACATGTCCCACAAGAAAAAAGGGGAAGATACTATACTCTTATGGACACTATATTCTAATTGTAGACAGTTGTTAACGATATTGATCATCTTTTCCAATATGTGGTTATGAATGTTACTTATGACCCGGGTTTCCTCCTTGTTCCTTCTTCCCTTGCAAAGTCTAATAAATTAAGCAGCAGTTTGCTTGAAAGCCTTGGATATATGTTGAGAAAATGTGGGAATAGCGACCAAGCGTGATGTAGGGTTGATAAATTTAGAGACACTAGTAAACGAAAAAGTCTCAAAGGTAAGTATGGTCTAAAACTAAATGAGTTCTTGCTTCTATAAGAACTTACACTCCCGACTAGTGACGACAAAATTAAGACTAAGAGCATAAATTGTGGAAAATGTTGAGTTTCATTGTCACAAAGCACTTTTTATTTAGCTTTGTCATTTCTAAGCTACAACCTTGATATTGTATAAATCCTAACACTGGTATTTTATAAATAATAAAAAAAAAGTGGCGACCCTAAACCATGGCGAGACCCAGAATTGAAACTGGGCGGGCGGAATTCGTTCGTGGTACCTGGTATTTGGGTTTACGGCGGGAATTTGTATCGCATAGATATTTCAAAAAATACATATATAAAAATCCTTAAAATCTAAATATACAATTATATAAAGTCGATCTGTACAATAACTTAATTGTCGCCACAAAAGCTAAAGTAACAATACTCAATCTACAATCCAAAATAGCATTATAAAAGCTTACAAGTACATCCGACAAGCTGAAGGGAACTTCAAAGAAACAGTGTAGGAATCAATATGTTAATTGCAAACGCTGAAGGCTCATTCTATAACCATTGAATTAACAGTATAAGATGAGTTGTTTAGTCAACAAATTTTAACTCTTTGAACTTCAACTACTCGGATTTCCCTAAATAATAATTAAAAATAAGAACATGTAACAATTCTAAATTGTCCAACATTTCAACAAGTTGAACAGGCAATCAATAATCAACCCAACACATAATAACAATATCAACTAATTGACATTTAATACAAACAAACAAATCAAGTATCATTCAACAATTAACATTTAACTCACCAAACAAATCAACCAAGTTTATTAATCAATGCAAACAAAATTACAAATGGGGATTTAGGGTTATATTTTTGAAGTTAATACAATTAGAAGCAAATTTAAAAAATACCATTTAAACATTCACCAAGTAACGTAATAATCTATAAACATTTAAAATCCATTGAAAAAAAAGGGAGAAGAAAGTCATAAGAAAAGAAGCCACGAATTAAGAACTAAAGAAGCAAGTGAAGCATCCGCACACTCAACGGACGGAAAAAGGACCATCGAACTGAACGAACATAGGCCTCTAGTGCGGGCATAGAAGCGACGGTGTCTGTGGTTGCGCCGGGAGGTACAACTGGACGAGTGCTCGGAGGCGTTACTTTGAGTTTGCTAGTCGGACTTTCCCTTCTTTTCACCTGTTGAGTTGTCGGCTTCTCTTCCTTCTAATTTTCAAGTTTTCACCAGTTACTTCAATTTTTAATTTTCTTTAAGTTTTATTAAGTCCTGTTTTCTTTCCAAAAAGTATGGGGTGCGTGGCCCCAACATGCACCAGTGTGGGCCGCCCCTGCCAAACCTGGAATAATGTATAAATCCCATCACACTTGCCCACTAAAGGTCACTAAAAACACAGTTAGATATATACGAGTACTTCGTAGTAATTAATAAATAAAGAACTAAATATAAAGTACAACTATGGGTCAAATCAATGTGGACAAAAAATCAGAGTGTTGAAATGATTGTAAGTCTATACACATGTAAAGATGTAATGTATGTCTATGTCAATTAATGGTCTATGAAAATACCATGTAAGTCGACTGTGTTAGTGGGCATTCTTATTCCCACTATTGTTAGGGATTAAGTATTACTTCTAATCTTGTAACTCAACAAAGTTATAAGGTATTGGCAAACAACCTAATTTCCTCTATAATGATTGAGCCTCTAATTAAAAGTTTGCATATTTGCAAGCTAGTCTTTCTAAGCAACCATTGGTCCATTTTGAATGCTCTAAGAGGGTGTTTGTTTTGGGGAAATTGAGAGTAGGTATGGGATAAGGAGGAAGGCGGGTTAAAGAAATCCTTCGTTTTGGAAGATATGAAATATGAGAGGGATGAGATAAGGATAACATGACAAGTTATCCTTCTAAAATTATACATAGGGATGGGTGGTATAAAGAAAGAGATAAAATAGATGTTAAAAGACAAATATATTTTAATGAAATGAAAAAAAAGTTAGGATAGAACAGTTACTAAAGGTATTTAAGTAATTTTGACACTTATCTTTGTATATATCTCGACACTATTCCGAATAATGATAGAATAATTTTAATCCTACTTATATTATCTATTGAGAAAATCCTTATTTTGCCCCATCATTATCCTTTCCCTATCCTTGCGTCATACTAAACGACTCGTAAAGAATCTAAATGCTAGCCATACTACTAGTATATTAGTATGTAATGGTCAGAGTCTTTAATACCAACTTGTGTCAATTGACACTTAATCACTCTCTCCTTAATTTCCATGTCTTCTGATTCAGCACACCCTTCTTCAACTCCCTATCCCTAGGTTACACTTCACTTATTCTTAACAACTCTATTCTTGTTCAAAATTCCATCCTCAACCTTCTTCCCTCTCTTTGTTGAATCACCATACACTATAATTTTTTTTTAAACTGCGAGAAATCGCAAATTCATAAGAATTTCTGATTCAAACAAAAGATAAGGATAAATTATTAAACTCTGTAGTAACTCAAAAATTTACAACTACCTTGCTCACAACCAATAAATTTAAGCATTTCACAAGAAATTACAGCAGATCGATGGGTTTAATTACACCTTAACTCCTTTGCAAATTCGGATAAACACAGATTCCATATCAACCAAACGAAACCGTATAACCTCAACTGCCTGTTTTTTTGTGTTTGAATGGTAAATTCATGTTATAATTTCAGTTGCTAACTAACTTTTAACTGCTACATGCCTATATCATTTGCATCCAACCAACTGTCAACTGTAATATTTTCGCATCTAAGCAAGCCACATCAACTTCACCTCGCTAGCTATTGAGACAACTAACAGTTAAAAAATACCCGAAACTCTGAAAAGGTTCGCGTAACAATTGCAAAATGGCAACTGGGAAAACATGAACATGAACAATCGTGCTGTGTATCAAAGGGAAGCAAAAACCCATAAAACTAAGTTCTCAACATCGCCAACAGAATTGCGAAGCCCGACCAAGTTGCATTGAATTGACCTACACTACTGAATTCCTTTGTGAAAATCCAATAAAAATTAAAATAAATCAAACATTAGAAAACACCTCGTTTCATCTTCCTCTGCTCTCAACATTCGCAATACACCAACAATATTCTCTCTCCTCTCTTTGCTCACGCCTTTATCTAGCGGACGGAACTGAATTTGTGCGAATTGTATCTTTTTTTGTTTGTTAATAAAAAATATTATATTCACCAATTCTATGGCATGAAGTCCCACTTATTGTTTGCCCATTTTCATATCTCGCTCTTTCCTGTTTGCGAGACCGTTTGATTCTTATTCCTATTCTCTTTCTATATTGCGCGTTTCAATAAGGATCCCGAGAATCACAGTTCTTATGAACCCAATTTTCCTTCTCCTTCCAACTGTGGCAATTGGAGTTTGACCCACATAAATCGAATATGAGTAATAAGAGGCACTGGGAATTCGGCTAAAAAGTGATAACACAAGAGAGACATTCGAGATGCATGAATTCGGATGTGCGAGGAAGATGGGAATGCAATGGAGGTGTAAGCTAACCAAAGTTCATGGTTCTAATACTGTGCAGTTAAACACGACATTTAAGCAAGGAATAGGGCTAAAGAAACTGAAACAAAAGAGCGTCCAAGAAAGCAAGTCAAGGTCAAAATCTGCAACGAGAAAGAGAATACGGGGCAGATGAGAGATTTTCATCTGGTGTGGAGGGCTGTGAGAGAGATTCTGAGGAAGTCTATTGCGCAAGTAAAGTGCTGGAGAAGAAGTAAGTAGAGACTGAAATGTTCGAAGTGAAATAAACGGTTCGAAGTGAGATGTGGTAAATTATAGTTTGCTAGCAAGAAGGAAAAAAGATGGAGATGCGATTGTGAAGTTGCTGAGAAGAGTAGCAAGATGTGAAAGTTGAGAGAAAAGACGGAGTTTTGATAAGAAAGTTGGAGAAAGAAAGTGGTCAGAAGTAGTAAAAGTTGTAAGCAAGAAAAGAGTGAAAGTGAATTTTGGATGAAAAGGGTTCTGAAGCATACCTAGGTGGGCTAGGTATAAGGTTGAGGGATAAAATTATACAAAGAAATTACTATTTTGCCATTAATGAAATGTAAGAGAAGAGGAAGGTTGGTGAAAATAATAAGGGTACATGTGTAATTTTATTACAAAACACAATCTTATTCCCAACTCTTACTAAACAAAGGATATACTTAAATTTATCCTTATCCCTCTAAATAAATCATTATCCTTATCCCACCCCCTTATCCTTCTTATCCTTGTCCCTCTAGCCAAACGCCCCGTAAGGATTTTATGATATAGATAGGGATAAAATTATTCTAATCCATTATTCGGAATAGTTCGAGAATATAAAAGGATAAGTGTCAAAATTACTTAAATACCCTTAGTAACTGTTCTACCCTAACTTTCTTTTTTCATTTCATTAAAGATATATTTGTTTTTTAACATCTAATTCTTATCTCTTTCTTTTATACCACCCCTCCCTATGTATAATTTTAGAAGGATAACTTGTCATGTTATCCTCAATTCCTCATCCCTCTCATATTTCCTATCCTTCCAAACAAACGAAAGATTTCTTTAACCCCCTTCCTCCTTATCCCTATCCCTACTCTCAATTCTCCTAAAACAAACACCCTCTTAGAACATTCAAAATGGACCAATGGTTGCTTAGAAAGACTAGCTTGCAAATATGCAAACTTTTTAATTACAGGCTCAATCATTATAGAGGAAATTAGGTTGTTTGCAAATACCTTATAACTTTGTTGAGTTACAAGATTTAGAAGTAATACTTAATCTCTAACAATAGTGGGAATAAGAATGTCCACTAACACAATCGACTTACATGGTATTTTCATAGACCATTAAATTGACATAGACATACATTACATCTTTACTTGTGTATAGACTTACAATATTTCATACATGATTTTTTTGTCCCACAGGTTGTACTTTATATTTAGTTTTTTATTTTTATTAAAATTTGGAAAATTTGTAAAAAAAGACCTTTTAAATTTTTTTTTTGTAAGAAAAGACCTTTTAAAAAATTTTATGTGAAGAGGAACCTAAAAAAAAAAGAATTGTGAGGAGAGACCTCCGATCTATTTTCCGACATTGACCACGGTTGGACTCCTTTGACCATCCATTTCACTTCTATTTGCACCCCTTTTTTCATTTCCTCTTTCCCTCCAACACTTAAATCCCTAATTTTTCCCCCCTATTTTCTTCTTCTTTATATAACACTTCAAATACACCATTTTGATTTCATATCCCCCATTGAGTGTGAAAAATTAGGGTTTGCTTCAATTTCCCATAATGGTCTGCTTCAGTGGTGTGATACGCATCCCAGAACAGGTACTGATTCCTGTTTGCACAAGGCAATGAAGATAGCAGACATGTAAATGGTCCTAAACCACAACATGCTCTATCGATTACTGTTATCCCTGCATTTGCCAGAGTAACAATTCACAGCTATTAAACAGATACTCCGCTTTCTTCAAACTTTCACATCATGCTTCTCTTCAGCAACTTTCCAATACCATCCATTTTTCTCCTTCTTCTACAACTTTCATTCATCAATTCCTTCACAACGTTTATTTCACTTCAAAATTCAGGCTTTCACTTCACTTCTTTCACAACTTTATGCGGCAAGTAACTTCCTGTAGAATCTCTCTCACAACTCCACCAGATCTCTCTCATCCCCTATTTCTCGCCTACGTCAGCATTGACTCTGCTTGACTTTTCTGGGCCTTCTTTTGTTTAAGTTTTTCTGCCCTTATTGCCTCCTCTAATTCGTTGTTAATGCACATATTGAGAACCAGAACTTTTGGTTGCTTAACCCATGATCCATCATTCTTCTGCACATCGAATCTCATCTCCAATTCTTCTTTTTATCACTTGTAGCCAAATCCCAGTAGCCTCTTATATAACCATGATTCGAATTTTTGGGTTCAACTCCAATGCCAGTGGTGGAAGAAAGAGAAAATTAGGGTTCATTTAAAGAATGTGATTCTTCGGGAATTATTGAAGCGCAATATAGAAACGAGAATAGGAATAAGAATTCAAAGGTTCCGCCAAAAAGAAGAAGCGAGATATCGGAAAATGGGCAAAATCAAAAGTGGGGCTTATGCCATAAATTTGAGAATATAATATGTTTTAAATTAAAAACAAAAAAAAAAAAAAAGTCAAATTCGCACAAATTCGTCAGTCACGCTAATAACGGGTGAGAAAAGAGGGAGAGAGAAAAATGTATTGGGTTGTATTGTGAGAGCAGAAGAAGATGAAAGAGGTGGTTTAAATTGATTTTAATTTTTAATATTTTTTGATTTTCGACAAAAGAACAGAGTGTAGTCAGATATCAGCAAATTGTGGCTTTGCAATTCTGTTGCGATGTGAAATAGTTTTATGGGTTTTGGCTTCCCTATGATACCGACCGCATTGATTCAGTGTCATGTTTTCCCAGTTTGCATTTGCAATTGTTACGCGAACTACAGAGTTCGGGTAATTTTACTGTTAGTTGTCTAATAGCTGTCGAGATGACAGTTCGATGGCTGCTTAGATGAGGAAAATATTACAGGTTGACAGTTGGTGGTATCAAATATATAGGCATGTAGCAGTTTAAAAGTAGTTAGCAACATGAAATTTACCTAAACATGGAAATTTACCATCAAAACAAAACGCCAGTTGACGGTTATACGGTTTCGTTGGGTTGTATTGGAAATTTAGTTTCTACTGAATTTGCAAAGGTTGTAAAGGTGTAATTAAACCATCGATCTGCTGTATATTTCTTGTGAAATGCTTAAATTATTGGTTGTGAGCAGTAGTGGTGTAAATTTTTGAGTTACTAACAGAGTTTAATAATTTAATCCTATATCTTTTGTTTGAATCAAGAAATTCTTAGTTTTGCGATTTCTGCAGTTTAAAAAAAAAATTATATGATGGTGATTCAAACAAGAGGAGGGAGAAGGATTGAAGGTGAAGAATTTGAACATAAAGAATAGGAGTTTAGAATAAGATGAAGTGTTACCTAGGGATAGGGGAGTTGAAGAAGGGTTGGCTGACAATTCAAAAGACATGGAAATTAAGGGAGGTGATTATTAGTGTTTCCATTTGACACAAGTTTTTGTAAAAGACCTGCACAGTTCAAAACTGAAAATCTTAGTAGATGGCTAGCATTTAATTACTTTACGGGTCGTTTAGGTTATGACAAAAGGAGTAGGATAAGGATAGAATGTTGGAAAAAAATAAGGATTTTATGATATAGACTAGGATGAAAATTATTCTAATGCCATTATTCGGAATGTCGAGAATATTAAAAGATAAGTGTCAAAATTACGTTAAGATACCCTTTAGTAACGTTTATCCTAACTTTATTTTCATTTCATTAAAAGTATTTGTCTTTTAATCTAATTCTTTCTCATTCTCTTTGTGAATACCAGGCCCTCCTTATGATATGATTTAGAAGGAATAACTTGTCATGTTATCCCTATCCTCACCCCTCTCATATTTCATATCCTTCCACAACAACGAATTGTTTCTTTACCCCTTCTCCTCTATCCTTTCCTACTCTCAATTCCCCCACAAAAACACCCTCTAGAGCATTCAAAATGGCCAATGTGTGCTTAGAAAGAAGCTTGCAAATATGCCAAACTTTTAAGTAGAGGCTGCAAAGTCTGTATAGAGGAAATTAGGCGTGTATGCAATACGTTATAACTTTGTTGAGTTCAGATAGAAGTATACTTAATCCCAACAATAGTGGGATAAGAATGCCTCACTAACACAGTCGACTACATGTATTTTCATAGGATCATAAATTGACATATGACATGACATTACATCTTTACATTGTGTTTAGACTGGTACAATATTTTACATGATTTTTTTGTCCACGTGATTTTTTTGACCCATAAGTTTGTACTTTATATTTAGTTCTTTATTTTTATTAAAATTTACTACGTAAGTAGTTCTAATGTGTTAGTATAGACCTGGTATGTGGCAAGTGTTATGGTTGATTACAATATTCCAAGGTGTTTGCATGCGCCAAGTGGTGCCCCTCACTTTTTTTTTTTTAATGGTAATTTTTCACTAATTGATTAACTCAGTAAGCTCCAATGTTTATACTTATCGCAGTGTTTGTTGATTATTGTAGCTTTGAAATGACAAAGGCTAAATAAAAGTGATTTGACAATGAAACTACAAGATTTGTAACTCACAATTCTGAATGCTCTAGTCTTAATTTGTCATACTAGTACGGGAGTTTCGATAGAAAGCAGAACTCATTTAGATGTTTAGAACCATACTTAACCTTTGAGAATTTTGTTACATAGTGTCTCTAATTTATCAAACCTAACACTCATCGCTTGGTCTCTATTCCCAATTGTTCTCAAATCATATCCAAGCTTTCAAGCAACTGCTGCTTAATTTATGACTTTGCAAGAAAGGAAAGGAAAATAGGGGAACACCGGGTAAGTAACAATTCCATAACACATATTGGGATAAAATGATCAATATCGTTATAAATGGTGTCTACAATTAGAAATATAGTGTCCATAAGAGTTATAGTATCTTTTTTTTTCCCTTTTTTCTGTGTGACATGTGATTTTTGAAAAAGACATAAATACCACATTATTTGTGTGTGACACCACTTCTGAATAGAGTATCGGCAAATATCCAACCTCTGTTCGGATTCATATTCCCTCGGGCAGGGCATGCCCCCGAAGCAAACTTACACAACAGCACAGGGAAAATAGTATCTTTGGCAAGATCATCATTTCTTGCATATGTAACATGTAAAATAATCAAGTATTAATCACCTGATGATTGGATTGTCAAAACTTCACATTTTGCAAATACATTGGATCTGAGATTTGCCTCTGCCAGAAATTAATGGGAAAAACAGGGCGTATATATTCATATCGAATCAAAATGTTGCCCCGTCTCTCAAGAGGTGATGCTGGAACTTTCCACAATTCATCACCATTTGGGGTTTGGTTTTATGCCACACTGTACTAGGAGAGAAAATCAATGAAAACGGTTGCGTTATTTCAACCTAACTTAGAAGACCCCTCTGTTTAAGACATCAGCATTGCTGCACCCATCTGTGCCGAGAGACTCCACCACGGTGGCTCCACTCTTGAGAGTCTTGATTTGTCTTTGTGTGTGCCTTCCCGCGGAGACAATGGCTGAAAGGCAATATTAATTACAAATTGAAGTGAGCATATGAGGTTACCTAATACATGATATTGCTAGCCTCATGTATGCAAGGAAATAGCATAAGATTACATATCACATAAACACCAAAGCAAGTTACTATCACCACTAGAATTAATCTGACTAGAATACATAACTATATTCAAGCAACTCTCTAAAACTTGTAATGCATTACCTCCAGCATGACCCATGCGTCGACCAGGTGGAGCTGTTAGCCCGGCAATGAAAGAAACCACAGTTTTTCAGTTCCGCTTTCTGTTTCAACCAGATATTATTAAGAGACATGACGGCAATTGTGAAGCACATCAACAAAGGGTATCAAGAAACTGCCTAGCCTAAACAACATTATGTAATTTTTTACCTTGCATTCCAATTGAACTTTAATAATTTTGCACAAATAGAAAATTAAGCCTTTGCTTATTAAAGCATCTTAAATCATTTAAATTCACATTCCTACATTCCCACTATTGTTATAGTCATTACATATCGCTTATTTCTCACTATGCTCAATAGATTACTAGTTATTTGATCAGAAATTATTCATTGTACCACAGTATCACATCACCAATACATCACATCTTTCAAATCAGGATGGGGTGTAGCAGTAGGCCTACTATGCTCCAACTACCCCATCATCAATTCCTTTTAAAACCAATATATCAATGTCTGCCCAGCAGACATACTATTCATCGTTCCACTTCCAAAAATGAACTTTCCAATATGAAGTTCTGGTAGGTTCCAACTTACTCAGAAAGGGCTACTAAGTTTCTTTTACAAATACTTACTTAAAGGGAAAGGTTTACAAAAGTTCTGAAAAAGGATTTTCAGATTAAAATAATGAATACTAATTATAATTAACACTCCGAGTTTCCAAAAGCACGTTATGATCTTCATAGATGAGAGTACAAATGTACATGAAGTAAAGCTCTCAGTAGTCAAGTCTACTGTCTACATATGAGCATCAGCTAGGAAGGTGTCATGGGGAAAAACAAAGGAAATTTTGTGAATAACCCCAACGATTTTGCACTTTTTGTTAATAACCCCCATGACTTTGCCTCTCTATTGAAATTACCCCCAAAATCCATTTTTTCGTTAACTTTTAACAGATTTTTTGTGAAATTACTATTCTACCCTCACTTTCCTTTCTCTTTCTTCAATCCCTTTGACTCCTCTTCATCTCATTCCTTCTACTCCCCTTCAATTCTTCATTCTTTCCTCACACCTCCTCACATTCACTCAAATTCACTCTCATATCTCAATAAACCTCACCCAAACATAAGCCTTTGTGCTCGAATTTGGCAGTTTTGTGCGTTTTTTGGGGTTGATTTTGGATTAAATTCATGCATTTTAGTTCGAAACATTTGTCCCACATCTGTATTGTTCGACTTCTACACGTTTTGATTCGAAATCCCACAATTAGGGTTCGAATACTCAAGGTTTTTGTTCGAATTTTGCACTTGGGTTCGAATTCTGCTGTGCTATTCGAATTACTACTGCTTTCTCTCTCATTTCTGCATATGTGTTTGAATTTAGCAATTTTTGTTCGCAATTCTGCTCGATTACAGTTTTTTTGGGGTGTTCTTTGATCGAAAATTGCTATATGGTGGGTAAACTGGGTGTTGATGATGGTCGTTGTTGCTGGTCGGAGTGAGAAAGGGTGGTCAAAGTTGGTGGACCCACTCATTCATTGTTTTTGTAAAAGATTAACAAAAAAATGATTTTGGGGTAATTTCAATAATGGAGGCAAGTCATGGGGGGTTTAATTAAAAAAAAAATAAAAAAAAGTCGTGGGGGTTATCACAAAATTTCACAAAACAAAAAAAGTGGGTTAAAGCACAGGTATTGGGCAGGTAAAAATTTGATCCAGACTACATGGGTCAATTATCACTAATTATTCTCTCAACTACCGACCCAAAAATTTTGCTTTCTAAGTCTTTGTTCTCATGAGCTCATGTTTACTTCTAAAAAAAAAAGTTTCTACTTAAGTTAAAACGATTTTCAATAAGTTCTAATAAGTTTGAATGAGATAAATCAGA
>SNQN01003128.1:54553-64762 GCA_008642245.1 Bassia scoparia
AAAAAATAAGATTGATAGCTATGATAAGTTCTGATGAGAAAAGAAAAGATCAGCAAAAATAAGGTGAAGCACAAAGCCAACATGTTACACTGACTTACCTTGATTAAAGCAGCAGCATCCTCTTCAGCAGTACCCCCTATTTCACCAATAAGAATAATTCCTGCAGTAAAGTCGGCAACAATAATAAGCAAAGGTACAGAAATGCAGTACTATATTGCCTTAAGTAAACAACCTGCAATAAAGTTTGGAAAGATAAGAAAACTAGAATATAATTTTTCAATTGCTTCTCATGTTGCCTAAAACTCTAGGCACATTCTTACTTTGCCTAATTTTTTTTACGGTGACAGACTGCAGGCAGCTGGCAGCTCAATGTCAACACGGACCACCACCGCACAAACTATGCAAGCACGAAGTCTACATGGAGGGTAACCATATTGCACCAAATATAGGCTGGACTATACTACATAATGGAAAGAGTTATGGAGAACTGCGATTCTGGGAAGAGTCACACAAGATGGTATGTGGRAACRCAGTTAATTAACTTCTGAAGATAGAAAGGGATTCACTTTACACAAACAGGAGTATGCAATGACACCACAAGWGAACACCATATTTCTAACAGCATTAGATTTCCACCCACTAATGTGTTATACTGCCTGATGCGGAGATATATGCACATTAAGAAAAGACCAGAGGAACCTGTTTGAAACACCAACAYATGGCTCGTAGCCATCTGTTCTTCCATAAAAGCCTGAGCATCATTTCTCTAGATTGGGTTAAGGTCAAGGTATCAGAAGCCATGAAGTACTAGTTCATCTCCAACGAAATTCTATGATGACATGAATGGATTTCATTTAGCCATTGATTCATACAGTGTCAACTGTCAAAACCACAATCAAATTCCTAGGACTAGGAAGCAGAGACACTAAAAGGACACACAAGTGATTAATGGTATAACAAAAGAATAGTAGGAAAGACAATACACCTTCTGTCTGTGGGTCAGCAATGAACTTCTCTAAGCAATCAACAAAATTTGTTCCATTGAAAGGGTCCCCACCAATTCCAACAACAGTAGATTGCCCAAGACCAACAGCAGTTGTTTGGAATACCTATATGACAACATCGAAGGTGTAAAAAATATTATTAATTGACAGAAAAAATAAGGCCATGCCAAAACACAAAACTGTAGCATTTAACAAATTATATAACAGCATCTCCAAGTGTAAGTTGAAATCCTAAAAAAGTTCACTTGTTCATAATTCATATCCTAGACTTATAAGAAAAAATAGTTACAAAACCTTAAAAAATAACACTCCGTGATTGGTTTTATACTTTTATTATTTTTTCCCAGACAATGCAGCTCTCTTCAAAAGTATATCTTGCATTCTTGCAAGTGGTACAAAAATTCAAAGAATAATGTCAGATAAGTCAAAGCTCCAGGCAAAAAAAATGATCTGACAACAATCGCCAATTTGAAGACAAGCAACCCATAAATTTAGCAATTACTAAACATACAGAATACAACAACGAATTTTTCATACGCTTCATATGTAAAGGTGCCGGAACGTGAAACAATTCCAACACGCCCTGGTTTGTGGATATACCAGGCATAATGCCTATCTTGCACTCTCCAGGTTTGATAATGCCAGGGCAATTAGGACCAATCAGCCTGGTTTTTGA
The DNA here is from genome assembly GCA_008642245.1 of Bassia scoparia. Taxonomy (NCBI): domain Eukaryota; kingdom Viridiplantae; phylum Streptophyta; class Magnoliopsida; order Caryophyllales; family Amaranthaceae; genus Bassia; species Bassia scoparia. Next base: position 56,234 of record SNQN01003128.1, read on the forward strand.
TGTTTGCTTCAGGCAGCTTTAACACGTACCTGAATAGAAATACACAATAATAATTTGAGAAATGAAAAATGCAAAATATCAGTTGCAAGGTGATTGCCATCACATCACAGAAAGAGACCACAAGCAAGAGATTTTAACTAGTTGAAGGTTATCTCTTAAGTATATCAAAGCTCAACAATTTTTCTAGTATGTTGATATAACAGTAAATCAGGAATTGCACAAGATATTCAGACCATAGCACTAAAAGTGAAGAGCAAAGATATGATTCAGGTTATTTAATATGATAACATAAGGTACCTCACAGGATGTAAGAAATATTCAAGTTTTGTTCAACAGTGCTCAATTTCTATAGCCATATGTTTATCAGTCATTACTACTATAGTACTAATTACTCCAATAGATAAGCAAGCCTGTAACTCTGTAAGGCTGTGACAGTGAAGAGCAATGGAATGAACCATTTATGGTATAGAGTCCAAAGGCAACAAAGCAATGGAGTTTAAGTTGTATCAAATATGAAAAATAAGGATACAATTTCTATTCATTAATTACATTAATGGTTACCATGTCATGCTGAGGGATTCCTTCAGTGATGCAAACAATTAGATCCAGCTCCGCTTCCAATCCCTCCATGACTGCTTTCGCAGCAAAGGGAGGAGGGACATAGATTACAGAAGCATTTGCTTTGTTTCAGCTTTGCCTCAGCAACAGAGTTAAAAACTGGTAGCCCTAAATGCTCAGTACCACCCTTCTTTGGTGTCACACCACCAACCTGATATCATAAGAAAGCATTAACCAAGAGCACAATTAAAACACTAGTATGAAGCCATAAACACAAAACTGATTTCCAACACAAATTAGTCGTGCCACTGCCTATTAAATTGATTTTCAGACCACTAACCCACATTTTAAGTTTCTAACTTTTATAAACACTTAATTCAAGTTCCAAAATAGATGAAATTGCGTTGGCTATCCAGCTACAAAGAGCAAAGAGCCATACCAACACCACAACAATACGGGTAGTCGTAGATTGCTATCGCAGCGCACCCTGATCCTTTATTCATCCTCACTCTTGAGTCTTGAAAAACATTCTGATTAATTTCCTAATTCATCAACTAACTTCCAAATTTTCTACTTTATTTCCTAAATCATATATCTACCTCCAAAGGTTAGATATGCGATTGCATTTGTTTAACAAATCCACAATTCTGTAGTTCAAAGGAATGGATCACATAATTGTTACTAAATCAGAAAAGGTAAACGAACAAAGTAACAAGCATCGCTTAAACAACTTTAGCACTTATAAATGTTCTCAAATCCAATAATAGTCATCACTTCAACTCCAGAACATCTCAAATTTCACGTAACAACCCTAAAATCATAAATATCGCAAAACTTCATAATAGCAACACTAATCTAGCACAATGATCTCCAATTCTAATACCATTGAAGCAATCATTCCGATCACACAGCAAACAAACCTAAACAATCAACGCAATTTTCAGATCTAATGAAACAAGAGCAAAACACACAAAAATCATATTTCGAAACGAAGCAAATAATCCGAACAAAACAAGCAAAAAATAATAAAAAATAAAAAAGGCAGAAACGACACAAAAGAAGTGAAACGTACCATTTTGGTGCCATATTCAATGTTGTTTCAGTGTGAATGTGCATTTTGCCGGTAATACCTTGGCAAATGACGCGAGTATTCTTATCACGAAACAGCAGGAGGAGGGTGAGAAGACGAGCCGAAGTTCCTCGTTTGACCGATTGAAGAAGATGAAGAAGACGATGACGTTGAAATGGAGGGTTTGGTCGATTGAATCTTGGATGATAAGTTGGCGAGAAGTCTGGTAGCTTGTTTCGCCATTGTTGAAGATTTGTTGAAGCTCAAAATTAGGGCTTATTTTTTCTTGTGATGTTAATAAATACTGTGTTAGAAATTTAGAATAATACGAAGTAGTTTTGTTATGAATATTTGTTTTTCTGTAAAAAAATTGAAGAGGAAGAATTGTCACACTAGAAGAGGGGAATAGGGTCGAAGACTTGGGAGAAATTTCTGAATTTGGTATCTACTGTTTGGGCTCAAACTGGACCCAAATGGTTTAGCGTTTTCGAGCCGTAATTAAACCGTTGGACGAGTCTGAACTTATTAATATTTACTTTGTATTTAATTTTTTTACGGGTGAATACGATTAAAAATCACAACTTTAGTATGTATAAACTCTACATGCGATTGTGTCAATATATGGGTCGATTTTTTTTTTTTTTAATGATAGACGATTAGGCGTGCTGGCTAGTCATCACTCACAACATGATGTATATTTCTCCATTCATATTGCTATGTATTTTTGTTGAGATGCGCTTTCGTGTTTATGGGGTCGGCCTTATACTACTCCCTTTATCGCAATAATTGCAACACTTGAATATTTTATCTCTCACGTATAATACAAGTTTTGCAATTATTGCGATACGGAGGGAGTATAAGTTTTTTGAGGTGATCATATTCATATCATAACAGGATGTACATTTCGTTATTATCTACTCAAAAGGCATTTCGTTATTATCTACTCAAAGGCACTCCAATTTTTAGTTGATGATTTTTTCTCGTTTCTTGTTAGTCATCTTGAATTTGACACAAAACTAATTGTAAAAGTCACGAATATATCCATATATATAATCTAATTTTAAAGTTACAAAAATCATATATGATAATTGCGGTAATCTCTGGAAACATCTAATTGGTAGAAATTTTCGGTCTTTAATACGTACGGGCTTGGACTAGGTGGCTACATCTCAACACAATCAACTCAACCTGTCAATTCCCTCCACTTTGAAGAGATTTACTCATATTGTAGACACATGAGGCAGAATTTCTGACCACTAGGTTATGTTACTACATAACACAAGGAACAATCATTTTCAAAAAAGAAAAAGGAGCTCAAATACTTCATATTTGAGCCAGAAATATATTGAATTTTTCCTATTTTGGTCCAAAATATCTTATCCTACTTATACTAGTGAATCATATTTGTGCCACTTTGCTCTTCCTACTTCTCTGCTTTGTATCATCAGATCAAATCCCAGAAAACATATGGCTTCTGCAAGCTTAGTTCTCAACTTTGCAGCACTAAATTCATCAGCCATAACAAGAGGACAGAGGAGTGCTTCACTGCAGCATGAACTCCCAAAATCTTTGTCTCAGTTTTCATATCATCATCTGAAGCATAACCGACACCGTCTTCTGCATACCTGCAAGGCTACATCGTCGTCTTCGTGGTCGATAACGGAGTATGATCTGTATGATCTGTTAGGGATAGACAGCAGCAGTGACCAGAGCCAGATAAAAAAGGCATACAGGTCTCTTCAGAAGAGATGCCATCCTGATATTGCAGGAAAAGCCGGGCATGACATGGCGATCATTCTGAATGAAGTTTATGATGTTCTATCTGATCCTGTTTCTCGACAAGCCTATGATAAGGTAAAACTGCACTAATAATTTCCATCTTTGTATCGAGTGCTACGACGAAACCAGAGAACATAGGGGTTTACGTTTACCTCTTCTAATGTTGCAAAATCTGAATTACTGAGTACAAAGTTGTGATGCATACATGTCTGTTTAGGAACAAGCGAAGCTCACAGAGTTGCGAGGGTTCACAGGCAGGCCAGTGTACTCTGAATGGCAAGGATCAGAAGCGGAACAAAGGGCCATATTTGTCGATGAGATCAGGTGTGTAGGTTGCCTGAAATGTGCCTTGCTTGCTGAGAAGACGTTTGCTATCGAGACAGCCTACGGAAGGGCTCGGGTTGTGTCTCAGTGGGCTGATCCTGAAGATAAAATACAAGCAGCTATAGACGCTTGTCCGGTCAGTTGCATCTGGTAATATAAATGGGTTGYTAAACATGTTCCAAGTTGTTCTGCTTGACCTTCAACTTATAATATAATCTCAGAATACTAGACTAATCGTTTCAAAAACAATCAGGACGGTGGAGAGATCAGATCTTGCGGCACTGGAATTTCTCATGTCGAAGCAACCACGGGGAAAGGTTAGGATGGGGACGAGCAACACTGGTGGTGTGCGAGCTTTTGATGTTTTCACTGAGCTTAAATTTTTCCAAAAACGGTTGGAAGAAGCAGCAACCAGAAAATCAACTGAGGAAACTAAGGTACCTAACACTTAACTTGGCTGATTTGATGTCAAAAAGAATCTGACATTCTGAGTTTCTGCACTCCCTTTTCAGTTCTCAGAACTCCAAAGAGATGCAAGGATATCGGCGATACAAACCATTAGATCAATCTCAAATTTGTTGTACTGGCAATCACCTGACTCGGATTCTGCAAAGAATTTAGCACCAAGGAAAAACAACAAATCCCGCRATCCWGTTAGTGACCCAATTATTGACAGGCTCCGAGAAGCTGCAGCAGCTCGGAAACTAAAAGGTCCCAGTAATGCAAAACTTCTCCCACAAGCTGTAATAAGGGAAGAATACTGGGTTCCATCAGAGCCTGTTATTCCACAAACAGCAGAGAATCAGAGGTATACTCACACAAGAGAAACGCCACCCACTAAGGATACATACAAGGACACTTGGGGCAGAACATATGTGAAACGAACTGTTAAAAAAAGCAATAACCCCATTGTTTCCGGCATTCCATTCGGATCGGGAGTGGTAGCAGCCATAACTGTAGGGTTARATGGATCAAGAGAGGCAATTGGAGGGTTGGAAGGGCATGTAGGTGGTTCTTTTGCACTACAGGTAGTAAACAGTTTCGAGTTACGGGTTATGTTAGCTGGAGTTACTTGGTATCTTATTGGAGTGTACGTCGCACAGGTAGCGGAATTTCTGGTAGAAAGGAAGAGATAGTTTTCAATTAGTAGGAAAAAAAATACATTTGTAAAAATTGCATATACTTCGTAAATAATACATAGGATACGTCAATGCTTAAGCTTAACTACGCACAAACGTTTCAATGTTCAGCAATATATGATTATCAATGCTAAATTTAGAATTGAACTCCAAATCCTAGAGAATTTACTAGTTTGGGTCGCATAAGCTTATTCTAAGGGATCTTCAAATAGAAAACAGAGTAAAATCACGCGTCAAAATTAAAAATAAACCTTGATCTACAACACGATAGATATATCAAGACCACCATGTTGAGAAACAACAATGCAGAACTTYCATTTTATCCAGTTGTTGAACCAAACAGTTACAACAATAGAACATTCACTGTCACATCAATTCATCAAGGGCATACTGAAGAAAGTATTGACCCAAGCTTATCAAATTCAATATTAAGTACACTTGCGATAAATTTCGAACAGAAGTATCTTGTACAAACACTCAGTAGCGATATTTCGTGGAGTAATCTTTAGGCGCAATTACGAGACCCCGGCCTTTCCGAGCACCACGATAGACAGTCTCAACAATGTGATGAACTCTTGCTTGTCTTTGAGGGCGTTGATCTTATTGTTGTTCCAGTGCAAGATCTATCATTATGTCTTGTTACGGAAAAGAACATAACTGTGGATGGGTCATACAGCTCATACATCGTGTTGAAATCAGGAACTCTGTTATGTCTACAGGTATATCACAGCAAAGTTCTTGATGGTCTCTGCCACTGAGGCCAGCACTTCATCCATCTGAGAATGAAACAGAATAATGTAATAAGACACATGATACGAATCACTAGCAAGAGAAACAATAATAGTTTTAATGTCCACATAAACTCTAAGGGCACAACTCTTGGACAAATTGGTTTGTGTTAGGAGTAGAGAAATTAGAGAAGCATATGATGAAGTGAGAGATAGAGAGGAATGACTCCTAAAAAGGAAAGGAAACATATGTTGCATACTCGCATCCTATGAATTTCTATTTTGATAATTTGCATATTAAAAAACTGAGATCAAATTTCTTTTGAAAAACATGAAAGAGATGCGGGAATTTAATTGTGTCATCCAACTATGCACTACAACAAGATCCACATTAGCCAACTGCTTGGCAGGTAGGTTTGGATACAATCACACAAAGCTGCAATCCATGTGAAAATAAGGAATCATAATCCACTCTTATCTAGGCCAGGTGTGGGTTTTGGACATAAACAATAAAATGATCCTGATATAGCTGTCGTATTGTGCCATGTAGTTGGGTGCAAACATGAATCAATTGTAAGTATAAAACTATAACTTTCATCTACAGTAGGATTCTTTAAAAAAAAACGTACAAAAGATTTTCCTACAAGAAAGGAATAGTGAGACCATGAACATTGGTGATCAAGTTCAGGCACAAGGCTAACCAGTAAGCATTTCATGGGGAAATGAATGAGATAAAGATGCCTAAGCCCTACCTTAGGACGCCGGTCAGGCAGTCAGTAGTAACAGAAAAATGCCGTCAGCAAGATAATAAACCTCAATGACACAATTCAAGCATCTAAGCAAGCAATACAAACTCAGAAAAATCCACACCTTTTATGTCATTCAAGTGCAAGAAAACCCATACCTAAACCTATGGAATTAGCTGCCGAAGAATTTGGTTTACTCTATGAAGCTCTCACTAACTACCACTCTCAACCTACAACGCAAGTAGAAGTAGCATCCTCAACTAGGCACTCAACATCTGATCATGCATAATGTGGTCTCAACTATTGACTAGATTAGTAGCGTTCATGTTGCTTTCTATAACGCTAGATTTTCACCATAAATCCAATATCAAAATTAAAATGAGACACAGATCAATTCCTCCTTATAACCACCACATGGAGGAAAATTTGGACAAAACAAGCTCAAAGGCGATAATTACCAACTATGGAGTAACAATCAACGACACCAAAATTGAGAGTAGATAGATGGAAAGATAATCAACAATCCTGTCAACATACGGGTGAGATTAGAACATTCTACCCTGGATTTACATATCACTGTCATTGATTCCACAATGCACGAATTTACCACTAATAGTGAACTTGCTGTCTCTGTATCAGTCCTACGCAAAATGCGAAGCTTCATGATATCGATCACTAACCTAAATCGTGCTCCCGATGRAATTTCTTTCAACTCGAAATCGATCACGCCTAAATCCATTGCTTTCAAGTCAAGACAATTAAAGTTTAGGAAACGCTCCTTTTTAAAACAACATGATTCCAGGAGCGCAACTCAGACAATTACTCACATGTCTCAGCCTCAATTCTAAAAAACTAGGGGGGGGAAATCATCAAAAATATAAGATTTCAAATTCTAAAAGATATCCAATGCTCAACAATCAGTAATAATTCTATAAAATTTGAGTAATGATTCCAAGAAGCATGAGTAAAGAATTGTAACAAAAATTTCAGAATCAATTCAGTGATAGAACACAAAACCACTAATCATCCAATCACAAGTCCTAATCATAAATTGATAAAATTGAAATAAAGAATAATAATGTAAAAACAAGCAAGTCGTACAAATGATGACGAGAATCAACCAAGCACATACAAATTCAACCAAAATAAATTCGAATATGAAATTTCGATGATCGAGGACGAAGAAATCAAGAAAATCACAAAAATTAGGGTTTGAAGTAAAAAAAAGAGGAGAGAGAAAAAGAAGGAAGACCTGCATGCAGGTTTCGTCCCAGTCATGGCCGAAGCGGATGATGACGAGGCGTTCTTCTTCAGCGAGGATGGCTTGGTCCACTGCCCATCCTGAGTGCAAGTGAGGCAGCAAGTACGACATCTCCTTCTCTCTCTTCTTCCTCTTTCTTCTCTCGAGGNTTCATTAAAAAAACACTTTCATCTCACAAATTATAATTACCCACTTATATTGCATTTATAAATTCCGCATTTCACTTGATATTATTTCCATATTATCCAAAACTATGGATAATAATAATCCAAAATATAGAAATAACCCAAACTATCCACATAATCCAAACACTGCTTCTCTTGATCCGAATCTACTCAATCATCCTCAACTCCATCTACTCTTACAAATGCAAAATCKTAGTCAAACAATTCCACCATTTCAAAGCTCTCTATCATTTTCCAACCAATATGAGTATAATTCTTCCCAAAATCATCCCACATTTCCAATCTCTCAACACTTTAGCCAAATGATTGATCATTCTCTTGRAGGAGATGGTAGTAGTAATCAAACCCCCACTAAAGATATTAGGGAAGCTCAATACTTTGAGGATATTGATAAGGTTGTTGTTGAASTCTTCCCTACTGCCTCAGCCAGCAATCAACGTAAAGATAAATCTGAATAATTTGTCCAAAAAGAAATGGACTATACAAGAAGATGAGRCACTTGTATATGTAAATATAAAATYCGGAGGAGATACTGTGAAGGGAACTAATCAGTYGAGACCTCAGTTGTGGAACAACATAGTCAAACTATATGCAGCARCACAAGAAAGCAATCCAAACAACATCTATAGGAGGACCATGAAGTCTCTCCAAACTCATTGGGATACAATCAATCGATACATTTCTCGCTGGGTTGGGGTGTATGCAGGTGCATTAAGAGATAAGATTAGTGGTGAAAGTTT
>SNQN01003129.1:1786-25763 GCA_008642245.1 Bassia scoparia
GATAGTATTTGGGCACAAAACTGTGGAATAGTCGTTTCCTCATGACCAAATCAAGGCGTGACGGAAAATTCCGTACAAATTCGAGCGGGTCGCGCGAGATGTCGTTTCTCTGGCTGAAAAACATTGGATTATACATCACTTGAATGAGGTCCCCGTAAAGATTCTCGGAGAACATTTCGAATGTTCTACCGTGGTTCATTATGATAATATGATGGGTCCAAGGAAGATTTGGGAGGCCAAATGATCCATACACGGGGACTTTGAGTCTGTTAAAAAAAAACGAAGACGAACGCCTCGAAACGGCTCGTAGAGGAAGTAGGCTAGTAGGTGATCACGAAACCTATTTGGAATAGTCGTTTCTCTCAACATGACCGTTGAAGGTCGTGACAGGAAATTCCGGAACAAATTTGAGACGGTCGTCGAATGTCGTTTCTTCGGTCGAAAAAACGGGATCATATAACATCTCTTGCAAATGAGGACACTCGGACAATCTCGAAAAATCATTACTGAAAACTGTGTACCGTGTTCATATATAATACGTATGGGTCCGAGGAAGTTGGGGACCATATGAGTCCACGGGCGGGCTTTTGATGTTCGCTAGAAGCAAAAAAGAGAGAAAACGATCGAATACGGCGCTCGCCAACGAGGCCTATTCAATGTCTCGTATTTTGTGATACGCAAACTTTGCTTTCTGGCGAATAAAAGCATCTCACTGACACCGGTAACGGTGTAGAATACGACTTTAATTCTTGGAAAAAATCGAGTCGAGATCACCAGAACATGGTCTTTTGGCCGAAACCTACTGATTTACATCACCGAAATGAGGTCTACTAGGACATTATCGGAAAAATTGCCGAATTTTTACCCATGGAGTTCATATGATAATTTGAGGGATCCAGGGAATTATTTGAAGCCCAAAATGATTCCAGGATTGGTGCACTTTTGAGAGTCCATCAAAGGATAAAACAGAAAAACGTCGAAACAGTCTGGGTAGTACGTTTAGTATTTGGTCCGAAACTTTCGAATAGTAATTTCTCATGACCTAGTAGTTGACCAAGAATTCTGGATTAAATCGATGGTTCCCGAACATGTTTTTGGCCCAAACCCATGGACTAATTTTCAAAAAAATTGCCGAATTCTTTACCATGGTCATATGATAATAGGATGGGTCCAAAGGAAGATTTGAAGGCCCAATTGAGTCTAATATGGGGCCTTTTGAGCCGTCAAGGGAAAACGACAAAACGCGAACAGTAGTAGGGAGCCAATAAACTTAGTATTGTCTGTCGAAAACTGATAGAATAGTTATTCATCATTGACCTTGAGAATGTGGCAGATTCTGATCAAAATCGAGTCGGGTAACCATGCTATCATCTTTTTGTCGAAAAACGATGGCTTATATACACTAAAACGTGAACTGGTATGTCTGATAAAAAATTTTAGGAAAACATTGAAGAAATTTCGACCATAGGTTCATATGATAATATGATGGGTCCAAGGAAGATTTGAGGCCTAAATGAGTCCATACGGGGACTTTTGAGTCCGTTCGAGGAAAATCGACAAAACATCGAAACACTCCTATAAGACAATACGCTTAGTATTTGGGTCCGAAATTGTTGGAATAGTAATTCCTCATGACCTTGAAGGTGTGGCAGAAATTCAGGACCAAATCGAGTCGGATCACCGAGATGTCATTTTTTTACGAAAAACGTGGATTATACATACTGAAATGAGGTCTCCGGACAATTTTTCGGAAAAAATAGTCGAAATTTAGACCATAGGTTCATATGATAATATGATGGGCGTAAGGAAGATTTGTGGCCCAACTGAGTCCATACGGGGGGACATTTTAGTCTGTTAATGGAAAAAGACAAAACGTTGAAACACTCGTAGGAGGTAGTACGCTTAGTATTACGGCCTGAAACTGTTGCAATAGTCTTTTCTCATGACCTTGGAGGTGTGGCAAAAATTCAGGACAAAATTGAGGCGGGTCACAGAGACATGAGTTTTTGACGAAAAACGTGAAGTGATGTCTCCGAGCAATTTTCGAAATAAGTGCCGAAATTTTTACAATAGATTCATATGACTATATAATGGGTCCAAGGAAGATTTGGGGCTCAAATGAGTCCATACGGGGGACTTTTGAGTTCGTTAAAGGAAAAATGACAAAACGTCGAAACACTCGTAGGAGGTTGTATGCTTAGCATTGGGATCCAAAACTATTGGAATAATCATTTCTAATGACCATGAATGTGTGGCAAAAATTCAGGACAAAATGAGTCCAAGTCGGGTCACCGAGATGTCATTTTTTAACCGAAAATTGTGGATTATACATCACCGAAATAAGTTTTCCGAACAATTTTTAGAAAACTTGCCGAAATTTTTACCATAGGTTCATATGATAATATGATGAACCCAAGGAAGATTTGGGGCCCAAATGAGTCCAAGCGTGGAAATTTTGAGTCTGCGAACGACAAACCGACGAAACGTCAAAACCCATGGTAGGAGGCACTACGCTTTAWACTTGGGGCCGAAATGTTTTGTCGTTCGCGGACTRAAAAGTCCCTCGTATTGACTCATTTGGGCCCAAAATTTCCTTGGGTTTATCATATTATCATATGTACACATGGTAAAAATTCGACAWTTTTTCCAAAAGTTTTCCGGAAACCTAATATTCGTYATGTATAATCCACATTTTTCGGCCAAAAAAGAKTTCTCGGTGACCTGGCCAAGTTTTGCCTAGAATTTATCCCACACCTTGAGGGTGATGAGGGATGGGTCATTGGCAAGTTTCGGCCCCAAATACCAAGCGTGGTGTCTCCTACGAAAGTTTTGATGTTTTGTTAGTTTGTCGTTCGCGGACTCAAAAGTCCCCTGTATGGAGTCATTTTGGCCACAATATTGTGTGAGGTTTGTCATATTTTCTTATGAACCCATAGTAAAAATTTCGGTGATTTTTCCGAGAATTTTTTAGAGACCTCATTTTCGTGATGTATAATCCACGTTTTTCCGTAAACAAACGACGTTTCAGTGACCCAACTCCGTTTTGCCCAAAAATTTTCCCACACCTTAAGGGTGATGAGGGATGGATCCTTGGCAAGTTTCGGCCTCAAATACCAAGCGTAGTTACTCCGACGAGCGTTTGACGTTTTGTTAGTTAGTCGTTCGAGGACTCAAAAGTCCATCATATGGACTCATTTGGGCCTTAAATTTTCCTTTTGTTCATCATATTATCAAATGAACCCCTTGTAAAATTTCGGCAATTTTTCCAAAAAATTTCTGAAAACCTCATTTTCGTGATGTATAATCCACGTTTTTCGCCCAAAAAACGTCATTTCGATCACTCGGCTCGGTTTTTCCCAAAATTTCTCCCACACCTTAAGGGTGATGGGAGATGACTCCTCGCCAAGTTTCATCCCCAAATACCGTCATAGTGCCTCATACGAGCATTTCGACGTTTTGTCTGRTTGTCGTTTACGGATACAAAATTCCCCTATATGGACTCTTTTTGACCCCAAATTTGGATCATCATARGATCATATGAACCCATGGTAAAATTTACGGAAATTTTTCTGAAAATTTCCGGAGACCTCATTTTCGTGATGTTTAATCCACGTTTTTCGAAAAAAATCGGCCTAGAGACCTTATTTTCGTAATGTATAATCCGCGTTTTTTCCCCTGAAATCATTGTTTTGTTCACCGTCTGGGTTTTGCTCTGAATTTCTCCTACATCTTATGGGTCATGAGGGATGGATCCTCGCCAAGTGTCAACCCCAAATGACGAGTGTTGTGCATTCAACGCGCGTTTTTTATGGCTGGAATTTCACACGAAATGTCCTCCAAAACCTCATTATAGCTTACAATTCTYGCCTCAATTTTTGCGTGGCATGATTATATAGTTGTGTGAACCATTCATAGACTTTTTGGCTCTTTGAATAAAAATCAGTCCWAAAACCTCTCTTTCYTAATTATAGTCCACAGTTTGCCCTTAGAATCGACGTTTCGACGACCATCATATAGGGGCTTGTTAGGGTCCTGAAACGCGACCACTTGAAATGAAAATCATATAGGGGCTTGTTAYGGTCATGAAACGCGACCAAAACAAGTGGAAACAAGCAATGATTGTTTAAAAGTCATGAAAGACACATAAGTCACCTAATTCAGGTGATGAAAAAACAACAAAAAATATAGGGTCCAATGGTGGTTAATTGATGCTGAAAGCAGACATGCATCCCCTAATGACCAATGGGTTTCCGAAAAGAAGGGGGAAAAAAGATCAATGAGTACTTAACAAGTTTTTTCAAGCATTCTTATTGAGCCGGAATTGATGGAAATTTTCATTCCCTTTCCTCAATTAAGGTAATTGTGTGTCTATATACAGATTTTGCACCTAATGCAAGCTAAGCCTCTTTTTTTCTTCTAATTCCCTACCTGCTAAAAAGAATTCCCACACAAGTATCCAAGGTAGCATCTTAGTGGGGACACCTAGTTAGAGATTTTGATTTGCTAAATATCTACAATGAAAAAAGAAAGATGGATTAATAACCGAAAATTCCTCTACAAAATTGAATTAGGTGGATCCCTAGTGCTACAATGACAGTATCTTCTTCGCAAACCAATCCGATAACCGCGCAATCTTCCTAGAGAGGTCTGCATTCTTCAAAAAGTATGTCTCAGCATTTGATAGCATAACACTCACGTCATGCTTCACTGCATCCAAGCTCCGATAATAATTATTCTCCAGCCTTGACTGGATCACATCCAAAGATAATGGAACTGGGAACCTGAACACATTTTTTAAAAACAGAAGACANCCCCTTTTTTCTTTTCCTCTATCTCTTTCCTGTCCAAAAATTGCCAAGGAGTTTGCGAAATGAGAGTATAGCGAGTAAATAAAAACAGAAGTAGAAGCTGAACAGAAGTACAATCTAATACCTATAGTATCCCATTTGACATAATAGATTAGAAAAACCGATAAGATGTTGGCAAATCCAATTTCTAAACTCAGAAACAGTTATATCAACAAGAAACTGACAATCTCGACTACAGGAGTAGCACGATAAACTTTTTAACAGAATAAATTTCAAAGGAAAATTCTATWTGGTGACATCGAGTTTTTCCAAAATCCACGCTATGGCATCTTGAGTTTTTTAATTCCACACCGTGGCCTTGAGGTTTTCCAATTTTACGTTGCGGCCTCGAGGTTTCATTTTTCCACATGGTGACACAACCTCACTTAACCTAACCTTAACCACTTACATCCAGTTTTGGTTAGGTCACCACGTGGAAATATAGAAGTTCGAGGCCACGGTGTGGAATTAAAATACTTAGGATGCCCCGCGTGGATTTTGTCAAAACTCGATGCCACCATATAGAATTTCCCAATTTCAAAATACTTCCTTTTCGTCATCATGTTACAAGTAAAAAAGTCACTTKAAGCAATTGCCAAAAATCTGGGCTCTCATAATACGTCAGTAAAAGATCAAACTCTTTTATAAGGCATATCTCATTGACTTACCCATAATAGCAGCAAGGACAAATCGATTATCTAGGCTCCATACAATCATATTAACACCACGGGGTGTTGATTGAACTCTCTGTCTTGGACCCCCTCGTGGAGGCTGCGAAGACAGGGGAGGAGGAGGAACCTTGAGATGATATGCACGAGTCCAACGCCCAGCCCTCCCCTAACACAGGGAAGCAAATTTCTCAGTACCATCATTTCTGCTACAGGTAGGTGAGAATAATAATGAGAAAATTTCAATCATGACATACATGTGATTTACGTGACCTTGGAATCCATATTATTGCACTTCCATCACGAGAACAGGTAACAATGTTATCATGAGAAAACCTGGAAAAAATTTGGTGAGAACTAGCTTGCCTAAAACTAACAGTTCAACTACAAACTTCAAAAGTAAAATTTTCGTTGCAATCATATGCATWAATTTCTGAACAAGAAAGGATGTAAAAGTACCATGAATTTTTAAATTTTGGAAACTTTTCTTCCTTGACTGTATCAGAAGCAGAGCATCGGGAAGTAACCGCACAACCACTGTAGAGAAGCACATAAATTTGTTAGCGCTGTAATATATCCAGGGAAACAGGGACAGTTCAAGGCAAAATGAAAACCTCCATTTCACATAAGCATAACAGGTTTGGGAATAAGGCTCTGATTCATTGGTTGATTGATTGATAACAGGTTTGGCAACAATATTATTAGAAAAAGAATATTAACTACTCCATACTACAAGTCAATAGAGTACAACACACCTTAACACATTATWAGCAATCAATTTTAAATTCAAGTTCTTCYTTTCAAATTCTATTAGGCCTTAGCCTACACTGCAAAWGCTTTTCCTAACCATYAGGTGGAGAACTGGACCCCTAAGTAACTTGGATTCTAATACTTGAGTTAGACTTGGCTATTTCATTTTCTTTTCCTATGATTTTTTCCCAATTTGCAGTGTCCATACCCATTTCAAATTGTGACAGGGGTACTAGACATGAAATGAGAACTCAAGTAGCATAGCTGCACTTGCCAGCGCCAACTTGAGTTCCCACCTCTTTTCCACAACAGCATCTGNGAGTTAGGCTATTCTATCCCAAGGAGATAACCTAAGTTTTGCTGTCCTTAAATAAAAAAAAATAAAAAAATAAAAAATAAAAAAACTTCATAATAATAATAATAATAATATGCAGATTTATAAAAAGAAATTATAAACTAAAACCAAGAAAATTTTGCTGTAAACAACCCAAGTTCACACAATATTGCAGAATACATTCAAAATCCGGCAGACCGAAATCCCGGAAAATATAACCCCGTGATTAGAAATGAACAATGCCTAGACCGTTTTTTTTTTTTTTTGTTGACCACTAAAAAGGGCATTCTTTGTAATTGTACGTGACAATTAAGACTCATCAACACAAAAGGTACTTATGTAATGAGGTGTTCATGCAATCATCACCTTAAATAATTTACATAACAAATCATTACCTGCCTCAAATATGCAACTTCATCCCCCTGCTGAGGAATATAACGAGAGCAATCAGGCACACAAAGCATCAGCCATGATAATTTTCTTTGAGACTGACTTGGCTTTCTCCTATCCACGGGACTGGCATCACGTATAAAACTAATTCTTCTATTTCTTGTGGACCTAAGTCCCACAGTCATACTAGAACCCCACTCCTCCCGAGGATGTCGATCAAACTTGGTTGATGAGGAATTATTGGTCCTTCTTGACCTTTCCACTGATCTCTTATGATTAACAAGCTCTTCAGTTGTGTCCTCAAGCTCTTCAGTTGTGTCCCTAAGCTCTTCAGAATTGACATTGTCAGTACCATTAACAATTATACCATTTGTACCAGCATTTCCATTCTGATTTTGATAGCTTGCATTTGAGGTGTTTTCACCAATATGAGCACCGTTGCTATCTGAAGATGTCCTAACTGTCTTAAATGACCTAGATCTTCTATAAACAGCACTGTACATCCTATCATTCCTCTGTGAATGTGAAGCATGTGCATTTGACAATGCAACGGTAGAATTAACCTTTTCTATTTCATGTACCCCATTAGAGTCTCCAACATCCACGCTAGCTATCAAGTGGTGGTTGTCCTTCTCTTCAGCAGCAGATCTTTGCTCCAGTAGATATGTACCATTCCTTTCATTCCCTTCATCACAAGTACTTTTTAAATCAGAAGGATCATTTGGATCTGATGTAGTCCTTTTTATCACACTATCTGACCGTGTTGGCAACTTGTTTTCATCATTGCGATTCGAACACAGAGCTCTATTCTCGGCAACTACATGAACTTCATCTTCTACTCCACTAGAAMTCAGCAGTCTATTCAAATCAGCCACTTCTATTTTAGTTGCATCAGTTATTCCGTCTGAGTTTCCTAGCTGCTCATGACTAAGCTGAGTAGTTTCCTGCAACTTTGGACTGCCATATTGCTCTTCAATTACAGATTTTAAATCTGCAAGAGGATTGATACCTGCATCATTGTGGTTGTCACTGAAAGAGCTAGACCCAGAAACATGAAATGAGAGAGCTGCACTAGATTTCATCCGCTTAGAAGTACGAGCTTTAACTCCTCCCCATTTCACAGTATCCTTACCGTATCCACCAAGCCAACCCAGTCTATCATATCCACAAACGTTTCCGTTACTACATAAGTTATTGATGTCCTGGGTTGAATCTTTTCTATAGACTTCCACAGGACCACCGGATGCTGAACATGAAGAGCCCGTCAAATCAGTCAGATGTCCAGAGGTTGGGATAGAGTTACCTGACAATAGATCTCTATTGGAGTCACGAACTGGAAATTTCAATATTAGTCTCTTCTTGTTCTGTGCAATTTCATGAGATTCAGGTAATTCTTTAATTCCAGGGATTCCAGGCAAATCCTCAGAATCATCCAGAATTACTTCTTTTCCTTTCAAATTCTTTGCAAGCTCATCCCGATCAAACTTATCAGAATCTTCACTCTCAAAGTTAGAATCTTCAAGCAAAGTTTCACTTTCTGATGACTCGCCATCTGAAACATATTCGTCCTGATTAGGAGTACTACCTTTAATTTTGGAAAACAGGGTAAGAGCATTACGAGCAGCTGCTCTCTGAGGCCTTGAAGCCTTCAAAGACTTCTTCCTTGATCGTTTTCGCCGATTTCTTGATTTCTTATTTTGGTCAACTCTGAGAGAACTACCCTCACACTCATCCAAATTTCTTCTCTTAACACGCCTCCCTGAAGAGGTAGTTATCTCTGTCTGCAAAATATGAAGATGTATAAACAAGTGAACGACATCATATTTTTATTCAACTGAAAGATGTAAGCATCACCAAGCACTATTAGTCTATTAGCATGAAAAGATCAGATATTAAAAGAAAAAATACCTTTCTCTTTTTCTTTCCCCTCCTTGWTCTGCGAACGCTATCTTTGTTATTACATTCAACTTCAGTATCTTCTTCACTGCATCCTGAATCACTGGAAGATGTCGAAGTGATCTTTTGTCCATCACCACCAAAGGAATCTGTAACATTGAACTCAGAGTCTGTATCGTCACTAATTACTTCTACTTCTGGCTCCCATTCCATGARATCCATAAACTCTGGCACTGGATCAATTATTACATCCAAGTCTGGCAGGGGCAAGATATGGTCTTGGTCTGAACTAAAATCTGGACCCACAGCAAACCGTACAGAAGACGGATGCCACTCAATGCCCAGGGTCCCAAGACGTCTTTGCTGAAACAAGCTTTGGTAGGGTTCTGGGTATGGGATCATGCCTAATATTTTAAGATGATCAGTCAAACTGTTAAAAAACGATAATAATATTGATACAAGAAAGCATTTAGCACTAAGTGAGGGAACAAAGACAAACTTGAATCGCAAAGAAGATCTTGCATGTTCCTTCGGTAAGGAGGAATCTGAGTTTCCTGCACCAAGAACAAGAGAGGTAAACAGATAATATAAAATTTTAATGACATTATAATCACAGCCAAGATCAGTGTTATCTTAAATTAAGCAATTCTATATTAAAATATCAAATCTACATCATCAACATGAAAAACATTTAGATAATTAAGGCTAACCTGATCAATAACATTTCCATGGGTATCCCGGATAAGTGGGCGATAATCTCCAAGAAAAAACTGCAAAGTTCATGTAAATAAATATATTAGCAAAGGTACTATAAATTGCGCGTTTGGCAAGCGAACAAAAATGGTAGTTCCAGTCAACGATATTTATATTATAAAGTAATAATGTAAGGTAAGTTCAATATCAATATCSATGAGAATGCTAGTCCAATCCAACTCTCTATCTTTATATATTTTATTATTACCATTACCAATTTAAAAGGCAGTTTCGGGTAGTATTGGGGATTGATGACAATACCATGGACATAAGCATGGAATTTCCTGTACAATTTACTTGCAAAATCTTCCCATTAACCCATTTATAACACCTACTAAACAGGCTCAGAACATCAGAAGACAAAAGAAAAGGAGCGATTTTATTATTACCTGATCATATTTTGCATCCTTCTGAGACTCACCTTGGCCAGTGCTCAAAATATAAAGTTGCCCGACATCATCTGAAAGTATGATAGAGGTCCCATCCCTGACATGAGAGGGAAAAAAATAGATTAGAAATTACTAATGACATTCAAGGTGAAATGTTTCCGGCATCACCACAGGTTAGCACACACAAAAATGGCAAGTTAAGCTTTCCAAACCAACCAAATGACTTTGAGAAAACAAAGATGGATTTTGTAGTAAATCTTGCAAGTTGCAACACATGGAAACAAGTGAGATAGCCAATACGACGACTTACGGTGAGAACTTTCCATCAACCAGTTTAAAGCGTCCAGTTTCATAAATCCGAATGGGCTTTCCTTCCCATATCTGCAACAAAGTAAAACTAATAAGATCTTGAACAAAAACCTTGRGAAATATATATAGGAAGATGAAACTAAATACTTACATCCCAAATTATGGTTTTCCCATCGTAACCAGCACTCATAGCTATTCTTGGGTTAAATGGATGAACATCCAGAACATATGTCTATTCAAAAAATACAGATAAAAGGTGTTTAATGTCACACAATCATAGATTCTCAAACAATTTAAATAAACAAATAACTGCTGTTGTTATATATAGAATAAACACTTCATCATGCAGGTTGATCAGTGTAAGAGAAGAGAAGAGATATGAATGAGGACATCTGATACCACTGCTCTCAGCAGCCTATGAAGAACATTTTTTCTCACACAGGAGCTCGAGTAATGACCGCGTTGAAATATTAATGCATAGAGATTAATAGAATGTCATGTGTTAGAATATCACCTATACATTAGATGTACCTCTAGTTAGAGTAAATTTGGTGATCCTGTAATACTCTAGAAACATCGCTATGCAGAGTTTTTTATGACGATCTGAAAATCCCCATACATACCTGAAATATTCGAGGCATATGCCACCAAAGTATCCCCTTTTATAACATATTGCAAGCGTCTTTCTAAACAATGGAAACTAAAAAGTAAAATATACTAAACACTTAAAATCTATGCCTAAAACTGTCGCACATCACCTTGAGAGGATGCTTATTTCGCGCACCGCCTAGTAATTTAGAAAGAGTTGGTGGAGTGAAAGTTAAGTTGAAATCTTATGTTGTGTGGTCACTCCCGAAAGAGGATGAGCTTGTTTTGTCTCGAATCACACTGTATTGAATCTATTGTAAAGGAAATCATGTATGGATGCTTGACCCAACACGGAACTATATAGTGCTAATTAAAGACGTTTCGGGTTCAATAGTATGGGTATACTTGAGTCTACTTATACCTGTATCAATAGGTAGGAAGTGGTTGAATATATGATTTCCCATGCGAGGTCTTAAGTGAAACAGGGCAAAGGATCCTATTGTTAAAGGTGAAATACCTGTGTCTTCTATACGTCCCAAATAAATTTCGTATTTTTGGTTGGTTTTCCTGTGTTGTTGGAAGCCCAGCAAACCAGAACTTAGTCCTCGTCATTTTCTATCACTCGAAATTATACATTTAATGTACTTCTATCCATCACCAGACTCGCACGAGTTTGCCTCACTCTTTGTCCACGTTTCAGTTTTTCCAATTCTGCTAGTTATCGATCGATACCCTTGTTTCTCTCAACACCCTGTCGTTTATTAATTACCGAGAAAGCTTGCGATAGTTAGAACAATTTTTGACTGCACTTCTGACTCATATATCGATACTAGTTCGTTATTACAACGTCGATTATACCTGCTTACGATTTACACTTAGAAGTTAAGCGAATAAGAGTATTCTGCCATTTAATTTGAGATCCAGTCCATTATCTCTTTGTTACAAGCAGCCTTTAAATCCAGAACGAACTGTCAGTTGGAGCGGGGAAAAGTCTATTGAAGTTTATCATCCCGTTACACCCATATCATTCTTGTGTGGAACAAAGTCTTGACCACTAACTCTAACAGGGCAATTAACATCGTACTCGAATTTCAAATTGGATCACAGGAAGGGTTCCTTCATTATTTAATGATCGAATGACCTAGATAGTAAGTTCGATAATGATAATATCATCCTCTTCAATTGGCATTGCCTTTAACCTCGCAGTAGGAGGACCAATTTTACAAGAGGCTTGGTGAGAACAAAAGTATATCTGAATGAGCTTCTGAGAGTAGCACGGAATCTTAATAATCTATCTACTGCACAAAGGAGATTAGTTCAATGGGCCCTGGTATTTATCACTAAGAAGTCTGGCCAGAGGGATAGGGGCGTCTGGAGGAGGGTTGGGCGTGGCGGAATAAAAAATAAAAGTAGAGAGGAGTGAGAGAGAAGAGCGGGTGCATGAGAGTGAGAGAGGGATATCTATAGAGAACTGAATGCCGAAAATATTGTATAACAGAAGACAATTGTCATTATAATCTAACCAGACACACATTAGAAAAATTTTAATTCGCTGAGAGTAAAACGACACCAAGTTCACACAATACTGTGCTATATGTTGAACTACATTTCAATATATATCCTGGCATAACCAATGTATGAATCTCCGGGGAAAATATAAACCGAATCCTGTGATTAGAAATGAACAATGGCCGTTAGGATCACCGTAAATTTGTTAATAATTTTGAATTTTTTTACCTTGTCTCGATATGCAATAATCCTAACCTTTTTATATTTATAAAACAGGGCATCATACTAGTTGTACAATTGTGAGACGTTGAGTGCTAGAGTTATAAGATCTCCTACTTGACATTAGGTCTGTTTATCTATGAGAGCTTTTGTACTAGTATTTAATTAGGTGTCCTCTCATATACTAGCAAATGGATCAAACCTCAATAACTTTGTATAGAAACATGATCTAAATTACTATAATTAAAGATATCATTTATACACAATTGCCCCTCCAATAATCCATGGCCAAATAGGGCTATCATACCCCCGCTTGGACCGGAACTAAATGAAACATGGACGACGAGCTAAATATCAGGCCAGGTCACACAGCGACACAGCGTGAGCCCAGTAACCCATAAATACTATTTTCCTTTGAGATCTTGGGCTGCAACCTTCTGTCTTCTCTTCCATTTCCTTAAGGCACCTGGGTATACGTTCTTCTCCTCTAACATGGCATCACGTAACACAATCTGAATTATATCTTTCTCATGTTTAATTGTGGACTCTAAGATCCCACATGTTGTATCATAAAATTCAGAGCCCGTAGACTTAAGCCACTCAGCATTCCTTATCCCGAGGATGCATCTGATTTTCGTAAATTATCATATGAAAGTTTATGGAGTAAGAAAGGAAAATTAGACAGGTGTCTCTTTCTATGAAAACTCTCGATAATCTATCTGTACTGTTAAAACTGAGATACATCACTTAAACTATATTACAAAGCGCGATCTTGTCACAGTTGTGGTCGCTCTAAATGCTTCTTTCACTGTTGTTTCAGAGTGCTCACTAAGGCATCTTCAGAAATGTATAGAGGATTAGACAAATTACCAGGTGAATATCACAACTTAATTATCACACCCTGCCGGTGGCCCATTTTCGCACCACTATTTGAGCCTGATCAACATTCTGATTTTTTGAGTAGCTTTTTGGCTATTTGAGGTGTTTCACCAATAATGAGCAACCGTTGGGCCTTATAAGGTGTATAGGAAGGTCCTAAGATGGTGGTGAGCATTGCCTCGATATGAAAACCATGACCTAGATTCTCTCATATACCGAGAGAGCGCCACACCTGTACATCTCTCTAATTCGTCATCCTCGTCAGGAACCTTGTGTGAAGCATCCCATTGAATGCATACTGCAAATACTATGGTGCACACAGGTGAAGAAGATTGCCAACAAACACTTGTTTTAAACCCTAGTAAAGATCTATGTACCAGGGGCCATTTACAAGTCCCTACCACTGCAATCGTATTACTCACGTGGGTCATGAGCTATCAAGGGTGTTGTTCTCTATTTAATTACTCTCTTACAGCAGATCTTTGCTTAAACCAGTATATAATTTTTCCCCATTCCCGTATCATTCCCCGCTGTCAATTCAAACAAGAAAGTTACAAAGTTTATACACATTCAGGAAAGGAC
Source organism: Bassia scoparia (assembly GCA_008642245.1). Classification (NCBI taxonomy): domain Eukaryota; kingdom Viridiplantae; phylum Streptophyta; class Magnoliopsida; order Caryophyllales; family Amaranthaceae; genus Bassia; species Bassia scoparia. The sequence continues at coordinate 15,900 of SNQN01003129.1, forward strand.
TTGCATATTAAGTGAGACAAACTAGTATCTTGTAATGACACGGGTCCTTTTTATCAACATCTAGGCTCTGGCATCCGGTCTGGCAACTTGTTTTCATCATTGCGATTCGAACACCGCGAGATGCGTCAATTATTCTCCTAAGGGTTATGGCCATACTAAATTGAACGGAACAAACATTTACCTACTAAAGTTTTTTCTTATTATTGATATCCTATGTTTTTTTTTTTTGGTTTCGTCTCAGCCCAAACGAACTATTGTAATGAGTATATTTGTTTAAATCTTGGCCCATAAGGGAACAATGTGCAAAGGTGTTTTTTCATTAAATAATGAAAAATAATGGTAAAAGTTATTTTTGAACAAAATTTCCTTGTTAAAATTCATCATTTAAATAGTAACTTTATGGCCCATAGTAAAATAAGCTAACACTGCACAGTACTAACTCAAACAATTCTAGAACAACTTAGCATTGTTAGTTGCACATAATCAGTTTATTCTCCGTCTGCGAAATTTTCGTCATAGTCTGACATTCATCTCATAAAAACTAAAAGACTAAGTAGGAGCGGGATATAGCGTATTGTTCCTGGGCAACTATTGAAGGAAACTTTGCCAGGATAGATTGACGCTTTAGCGGCTAATTTGAACAGAATATTTAAAAGATCTGCAAGGAGTGATTTAGAGATAGAACTCAGCTGCGATATTGTGTGGGGCATGTCACTGAATAGAGCCTTAAAGAACCAGAAACATGAAATGAGGGTAAGAGAGCTGCACTAAAGATTTCATCCCGCATTAAGCAAAGTACTGAGCTTTAACGTCCTCCCCATTTCACAGTAATCCTTCCTAATCCACCAAGCCAACCTAGCATCTTTTTAATAATATTCCAACTAGTGATAATCCGGTATTCCGTTACCAGTAGCTTACAATAAGTTATTGATAACGTCCCTGGTTGATCTTTTCTAATAGAGCGTCCTACAGGTAACCATTCTACAGGATAATAAGCTGAGAAAACCAATTTGAAGTTTAGCCTCCCGACAGTATCAACCATCTATTCATATGTTCCTCTCAGTATGTGTAGCCGGATTTAAGACGGCAATAAAAACGCTCTAAGAAACAATGAGTATCTCATTATATTGAAGTCAGAACTGGAAATTTCAATATTAGTCTCTTCTTCGTATTTTCACTGGTCCGCAATTTCCATGAGATTCAAGGTTGAAGTAATAAAATACGTTTAATTCCAAGCGGATTCCAGGCAAAGATTCCTCAAGTAAATCAAATCCCCCAGCAATTCTTCTTTTCCTTAACCACAAATAACCTCTTTGCGTCAAAGCTCCATTTTACCCCGCCAAAAGCGAATACAGAATCCATGTCACTATGTCTTTCAAAAAACGTTTTGAATCTTTCAAGCAAAGTTAATAATCACTGTTCTGTTTCTTGAATATGACTTCTGAATCCGTTATATGAAACATAATAGTCCGTGATTAGGGAGTACTACCTTAATTTTTGGTGAAAAACAGGTAAGAGCATTTAACGCAGGCTGCTCTCTGAGGCCTTGAAGAAGCCTTAAAAGACTTCTTCCTTAATAAACGTTTTCGCAACTAGACGTCCTTGATTCTTATTTGGCATCAACTGTAAGAGAGACTATAACCTAATCACACGTCATCCCAAATTCTGTCTCTATAACACGCCTCCCTGAAGAGGATGTATCTCTAAGTCTGCAAATTAGTAAGATATAAAACAAGATGAACTACATACATAATTTTTTTCATATCCCAAATGTATCAACGATGCTGCATAAGCATCACTCATTAAAGCTTGTATTGAATTAGCATAAAAGTTCTAGATATTAAAGAAGAAAAATACCTTTCTCTTTTTCATTTCCCCTCCTTGTTCGCAGAATCGCTATCTTTGTCTATGTATCAGTTCTCACTATCAGTAGTCTTCACTCTCACACTGGACATCCTGAATTCACTGGTACATTTCAGATGTCGAAGACCTGAATCTTTGGTCCATTCTCACCACAATAAGGACATCGTAAACAAAACCTGCTAGCAGTAGTCTACTTAATTTCGTTCTGACTAAATTACTTCTATACTTTGCTCCCATCCATGACATCATAAACTCTGCAACTGGAATCAATTATTACATCCAAGTCTGGCAGGGGCAAGATATGGTCTTGGCTGAACTAAAATCTGGACCCCACAGCAAATACGTACAGAAGACGGATGCCACTATCGTCAATGCCAGTGGTCCCAAGACGTCTTTGCTGTAAACAACCTTTGGTAGGGTTTTCTGGGTATGGGATCATGCCTAATATTTAAGATGATCATCAAAATGTTAAAAAAACGATAAATTATATTGATACAAGAACAGTATTTAGCACTAAGTGAGGGAACAAGACAACTTGAATCGCAAGAAGATTTGCATGTTCTGTCGGTAAGGAGGAATCTGAGTTCCTGCACCAAGAACAAGAGACGGTAAATCGAGCATAATATAAAATTTTAATTGTGACTAGATATAGATGCACCAGCCCACAGTAGTCAGTGTTATCGTTAAAGCCTTAATGCAATTCTATATTAAGAATGACAAATTCTAACATCATCAAATGAAAACATTATAGATAATTAAAGGCTAACCTGATCAATTAACCAATTCCATGGGGTATTCGGCCCTGGGATAAGTGGCGATAAATCTCGGCAAGAAAAAACTGCACAAAGTATCTGTAAATAAAGAGCCGTGAAGTTCCAGTCAAGAGGTTTAGGGCTGGCATAAATTTGCGCGTAGGCTGTGCAAAGTGCGAAACAAGCAATGGTAGTTCCAGTCCAACAGAGTATTCTAAAATTATTAAGCAAAGTAATTAGGAAAGGTAAGTTCAATAATCAAATCAAAGTCTCATGGTATGAATGCTCATGCCTTCCCAATTCTCACAACTCTCTATTCTTTTATATATTAATTTTTATTATTATCTCCATAATTACTCATAATCCAAAAAGGGCTAGTTTATCGGGTATGTACCTTTTGTGGGTGATTGATGAAATTACCGCCGTAAATGGGATACTAAAGCAGGGAACATTTCCTGATAGTCAATCTTTTAATTACTTGTCCATAAATCAATTCCCATTAACTTTTTGCCATTTATATACCCAACTACTAAGATCACAAAAGGACTTCTGTTAACATCTAGAAGCAAAAGAAATAGGAGCGATATACATTACCATTAAATTAATTTTTGTATTATAGCTTTTTTGAGAATATATCAAAATATTTCTTAACATTTAAAATATTTTATAATTACCTACCATATCTTGATCATTAATTTAGCATCCTTCGAGACTATAATCATTCACCTTTAGGCAATAAGAATTAATGCTCTAATTGTCAATAAATATAAAGTTGCGGCCGGTATCATACACACCATCTGAAAGTATGATAGAGCGTACCACCCTTGCGGGGACCACATTAAGAAAGAGGAAAAATAACGATTAAGAAGTATATTGAAACTACATATGACATCTATAGTGGATAGAAAAGTGCCTTTTCCTTACCGAGGCATCCAACCTGACAGGTTAGCACAATGTCCCAATATATATTATTGGCCTAAAGTTTAATAAGATACTTTCCCAACCACCCGAATAACCAAACATATGATACTAACATTTGAGAAAACATAAGTATCTATGGATTATTTAGATAGTATAACCTCATTGCCAAGTGGTGCAAGCTCACACATGATATGCTACAAATGATCTAAATATATGTGTGAAACACCAAGTGAGATAGCCAATAACGACGAACTTACGGTGGAGAAACTTTTCCATACAAAAACACTCAAAGACAGTTCTTATAAAAAAGTCGTTCCTGAGTATTTTCATATAATCTCGATATAATGCTTTTTTAATTACCTATATAACTCTGCAACAAGAAAACGAGAATATCGAATTATTTCGCAAGACTATATCAATAACCTTGTGAAATATATATAGGAGATGAAACTAACTCACTCTTTCACCACCTTACACCATCTCTATGGTCATCTCCAATCGCGTAACCACCTGAAATGTGGCCAGTCTTAACACATCTCTCATAAGATATACTCCAAGTGAAATTGCTTACAAATGTGCATATGAAACACCCATAACAGAATACGAGATAATGATCTAACCTTTCATAAAAAATAGTACGATGATCAGTCTAGAGTGTTTAAATAATTGTCACACGAAAACATAGATCATGACTTCAAGACATAAATATTCAAGGATATTATAAAACGAGATACATCCTAACTGCTGTTTGCTCACATATTATTCCTTGGAGCCCCGAATAAACACTTTCATCCATGCAGGTTGATTCAGTGTATAAAGAGTATCTGTGGACAAGCTCTAAAAGTCTGAGCTGAACCTGTAGGAGTGGGGACAGAGTTTCATGAAAGGTGGCCTAGGTGAAAAGCAGATTAGGTACTTGTTAACTAATTTTGTACACATATATAATTTACTCTTCAATGAAAGAGGTTAACTCATATACATAAAGCTCAACATTATTCCATTTCAATATTAAACATTCAATTAAGCATTCTATGAGTAACCACGCCCCATTTATGGATTAAATTCATAGTTTATGAGTATTTAGCACATCAATCACTGTCACCGTTTGAATTCCTCATCGTATTGAGCTTCGAATACGCAACTCCTACCATGTATAATGAATACCGCTCTACCCGAGTGTATCATTATTATTTTATCGAGAATATGGAAACTATCTCCAATTTACTTCCTATCAAGAACTAGCGGTAGAAGGATTCCTTCCCGTTGTGGAAACAAGCAATCTCCGTTAGAGCGTCTCATATGGATTATAAGAGTTGTATACTTTACATGCTCACATCATTGTGTCTTCAATATGAACACTGCACATATTTATGTAGTCATATCTAAAGGTTTGAGTACTTTCACCACACTCACGCATGTCCCGATAGTTTATAGCTATAACACCGTAAGGATTAACAATTATATATATCTCTATAAAAAAGAAATATAAAATTTAAATAATATCTGCTTATAATAGAGCCTACTTAAAGATTACGTGAGGAAAGAACAATGACGGTCCCACAAGGAGTATAAAGACACACAGTATAATAAGATATCGGCTATGTGAGGAAATAGGGAAGTAATGAGGAAAACCGGAAAGAATCAATCATACTGAAAGTCTAAGGTTTATTGAAATTCATTGATAGCAAGGAGCAATAAAATTTATAAGATGCTGTCATTATAATCGAAAATAACTTATCGCGTAATTGACCGAGTCCACTATTTGGGGAGTTAATCACTACCTGCCTCCGGTTCCCCGCAAGAACTCACAATGGAATAATTAAAAGCGGAGGGTTTTGGAGATTAAAGGCATCCAGTGACAGCCAGCGAGAATAAAATAAACATTATGTAAGCACATCTTATGCACAATGAAAAACCAAAATATATGTTGATAAAAAGTATTTCGTTGCGCGTGCAAATGCTGCGCACTAGCATACAGCAAGAACGCAAGCTTGCAATCACTTTCTGCAGACCCGAAGTGTAAAAGCTAAAGATATAAATATCTGGGCAAAGGGAATTGCTAAGTGGAATGAGTACGATAAATCAGAGCTACACGAAAGCGACTCGCGCCACATTCGCGCCCACCGAAATTTGCTGTCGTCGCAAATGAGCAAGGGCTTGGCAATTTGCGGGTGTAGATGGCACCAAATGATGGCATGTCGTTACCGCAAACCCCAAATGATTCAAATCTAGCAATCACTATGCGACGCCTGCACTTCTACCGCCAATAGTTTTAAACCAAAGCTCCCCTGGTGAAAAAAAAATGAGAATAAATATAGTCAAAGTATAATTGCGATATGAAGATTACGACTTAACATGTCTTACGTCCCGCACATTTACGTAAGGGACACACGAGACGCACGAGTCACTAAGATAATTTCTTGTCCGTTATAGATATAAGTAGTAATCGTACCACCAACTAATGAATTAGGCAAGATAGAGGAAAGGTAAAAGAGGTGGGGAGTAAGAATGAAATAACTAGAAGTAGATTGAGGATATAGCACTACTGAGAAATAGTTGAAGGTTCTTAGCTAGGTTTCAGTCGACTTGTCCACATTTCTTGGAATGTGGGTCTTATATGGAAATTAAAGCCGCAAATGAAGTGTAGACAAGGTGATGAATTGGAGCAAGAACCTTAAACACTTCTAAAGTATGTCACATATCTCAAAGTTGGTGATGTGGACCGAGTGAATTGGAAAAGGACCTGACATTTCGTACGCTTATAGTTTTCGCGAGTTGATGAATTTAACTTTTTATTTGGAAAAAGGAGTGTTAGTAGGGTATAAGGTTTTTGGATGCCCCCGAATGATGAAGGTGATTAAAAGGGGTTTTTCAGGATTTGTGAAAAATGGGAATCAGAAGGAAGTTCCTAGAGACCACATTATGTCCAGAGTTAAGAAAGTAGTATTCGGAGCGTGATCTTGGATGAACGGTTAGGGAACAGACAAGAGTGGTAAGATGCGAGAAAGACCAAAGAAAGTAGCTAAGGGAAGGTGGATTAGGGAAGGATCCTAAACAAAGGAGTAATGAAAAGTTGCTTTGTGGTAAACGATGGAGACGTGTGTCGTTAATGTTATTCACAGTGAGAAATAGAGCGCAGTAATATTGTCGTGGCTCTCAAGTTGGTCTAAGGATGCGGAGAGAAGCGACAAAAAAGTGTTTGATGGAGAAAGACTTTGATAGTGAGGTGGGTACCCAACTAGGTGTCCCACACAACAGAAAGATTTGAGGGGTGAAGTTTATAAACCTAGGTTTAAGAATTTTTATTATCATTGGTAGCCGGCGATTGTAAGGCCATGTGGGGTTAAAGCGTGATGGCTTTGAGTGTCCATGGAGGTTTTTGGGTATGGGCACGAGATGCCCACAGAGAGGCCATTTTGGATTTGCTCAATCTTATGATTTATTTTGGCTAATACTGTGGTTTAAGAAGCGCAATTCTTCACTTGATAACTTTTCGGAATGGTGCAAATGCAACTCAAATAGACTTTCTGCTAACAAGGAGGGCGGATAGACACAGTTGCATAGACTGCAAGGTTATCCGGAGAGAGTGTTTTACCAACACAGACTTTAGTGATGACTATCCGATTGAAAGAAAGTGTGAAAAGAAGCGTAGCCAAGGGAAGCCAAGGATAAGATGGTGGACCTTAAAGGATGCAAATGCTAAAGTTTCACCGAAAAGTGATCCACGAGGCTAATTGGGAAGAGGTAAATCCAGATGCATCTGGTCAAAATGAAGAGCTGTTTCCTAAGAGTGCCAAAGAGTCTTAGGGAATCAAGGGGAGAACTATGGTACATAGGGATACTCTTGGTGGAAGAAGAGGTAAAGTGGCAATCAAACACAAAAGAGAATGTTATCTAGCCTTGGGAAAGCAGACCGATGAAACCTTTGCAGCGTAATAAGACGCTAAAGGTAAAGCAAAAGTGCTGCGCCAAGCTAAAGAAAAGGCTTACGAAGGAGATATGCAAGGCAGACTCCAAGAAGGAGAAAAGGAGGTTTATAAGATGCAAAGCGAAGACAAGAGGCTAAGAAGGCTATTGGCATGGTCAAGTGTGTCAAAGATAAGAACCACAAGGTTTTGGTTCAAGATGAGGACATCAAAGAAAGGTGGATGGAGTATTTCGATGAATTATTTAACGGAAGTCAAGGGCCGTTACAGGGATATGTCTTGTAGTAAGGAGGAATCAATGTGGGTTTGTTCGACAGTCAAAAGAGTAGAGGTAGAGGTTGCATTGGAGAAGTAAATCGAAGAAAGCATCGCCTGATGGTATAACCGATTGAGGTGTGGAGGTGTCAGGTAAGGTTGTATTGATGGTTAACGGAGTTGTTTAAACAAGATATGGAAGACTTCGAGGATCCCTCAAGATTGGCGAAAGAGCACCTTGTCCCAATTTATAGAACAAAGGAGATCTCGGATTGCACTAACTACCGAGGAATAAAGCTTATAAGTCACACTATGAATTGTGGGAACGGGTAATAGAACACGATTAAGGGCATGCACTAGCATATCCGAAAACCAGTTTGGTTTATATGCCTGGCGATCCACAATAAAAGCAATTCATTTGTTAAAACATATGATGGATTTTATAGGGTGGGAAAGAAGGACCTCCATATGGTCTTTATCGATCTAGAAAAGGCTTATGACAAAGTACCAAGAGATGTACTTTGGTGGCAATGTGAAAAAAGGATATCCCCCGGAGTACATTGACCTAGTTAAGGACATGTATCGGGTGTGTCAACAAATGTTAGGACTTGTGATGGATTGACAAAGGACTTCCCTATAACGATTGGTTTGCATCAAGGTCGGCATTGAGCCCTTTCCTTTTGCATTGGTTATAGATTAAGTGACAAGGGCCAATCCAAGAGGAGTGTACCATGGTGTAAGTTATTGCGGATGATATTAATGTGATGAAACTAGAACTGGGGTTAATGCCAAGTTGGAGCAATGGAGACAAAGGTTGGAATCTCGAGGATTTAAGCTAAGTCGGAGTAAGACTGAGTATTTGGAATGTCGATTTGGGTCTAAGTGGGACCAATGATGGAGTGGTGAGGTTGAACGGAAAGGACTTGACCATGAGTGATTTGCTTTAAGTATCTTGGGTCAATCATCCAAAGAATGGGATATTGACCAAATGTGGCTCATAGGATTAAGTCAGGGTGGGTTAAATGGAGAGCGGCTACAGGAGTGTTATGCGATCGAAGCATCCCTTTAAAGCTGAAGGGAAAATTTTACAGGACTGCTTAAAGAACCAGTTTTGCTTTATGGTACGGATATGTTGGGCCTCCAAGAAAAGCATTTTCAAAAGGTTGGGGTCACCGAGATGCGGATGTTAAGATGGATGTGGGGAACACTCTACGAGATCGAATAAGAAATGAGGTTATCCGCCAGAAAGTTGGTGTTGCAGATATGCAAGCAAGTTAAGAAAAACCGCTTGCGTTGGTTTGGGCATGTAAGACAGAGACCTCATGGGCACCGGTGCGAAAATGGAAGAGTGGGATCAAGGGGATTTTAAACGAGGTAGAGGGAGACCAAAAAATGACTTGGTGGAAGGATTAGAAAGATCTGAAGCAGTTGATTTGCAAGAGAGTGAGGCTCTCGATCGGAGGAGTGGAGGAGGAAATTTATTGGATGACCTCCCGGAATAATCACATTTGGTTCATGTTAGCCGACCCCACATATGGATTAGGCTATGATTGATGATTGATTGCTATAAGTGAAGACTTGAAAAATGCAAGGGAAACCTAAGATGAAGAAAAGTTCTAAAGAATATTAGAATCTGGGTTTAAAAAGCATCTAGCACACAGTATAGGGAGTGAGGGAGAGAAATTGCCATGGACAATGCAAAGGATATGCTTCATCCATTTATTTTACTTGAACCACTTTTAAAAATAAGATCCTAGGCATTTTTTGGAGAGAAGGATAGAGAGAATTGATTTCCCAAAAAGAAATGATGCAACTAAACAGAAGTGACACAATTTTTAAAAAATAGAGGAAGTAAAACAAAGCGAACAGAACAACCCCGTCTATTTGGACCAAGGCGAACTTTTTATTGTATTCATATTAGAAAGAACCCAAAAATGATACGGCACCTATTTATGGCTATAAAACCTCATGGATGATTGATTATCCATGTTACACACTTGAACAAGGAGGCAAAATCTCATTCAGTTTCATAATTAGTTAGATCTAATTAAAGTCACCCTTCCTAATTTCAAATGAGCAATCAGAATAAGGACACACAATATGGGAAACCCTTAGAATAAGCCAACAATTATCAAGCCCATTTAACA
>SNQN01003129.1:25788-50411 GCA_008642245.1 Bassia scoparia
TTAGTTATAGCAGAGTATGTGGGGTTGACGAACTGAGAATGTTTAAAAATGTACAAAGACATCCGGACAAAATAGAGCAGTAGAACCAAGCAAATTGAGAACCTTTTAACAAACTTTGGTGCAAAAAAACACAAATACACACAAACACCCTTTTTGTTACCTTAAAGCAACTTGGACAGAAAAATGGAGTGAAACAACCAACAAACAAAAAGGGTACCCTTTACCACAATCTGACACAGTTAATTCTTATGTGAAACAATAACTGGAGTGTGGGAAGATAAGGATTGAGGAAGAAATGACAACACACAAAGCACAATAAAATCCATCCATACATGGAGGGCGGTCCGAAATAAAAGGATAATGTTTAGTTACTTACGGACTCTGTATGACCTGTCAAACAATGAACCAAGCTACCATCGGCAGCATTCCATACACATATCCTGCAATCTGTCATACGGAAATGCAACACAAAACAAAGTGCACAAGTAAGCTCAAAGGGTAAAACTAGTCTCATGTTAGTTAATTTTTTGAATACCAACATACAAACCAGATGTGTATAAGAGACAGCCTGCAATCTGTCATACGGAAATGCAACACAAAACAAAGTGCACAAGTAAGCTCAAAGGGTAAAACTAGTCTCATGTTAGTTAATTTTTTGAATACCAACATACAAACCACTTTGCTTCTTTAGCAGAGCAATAATTTTCTCTTGTAACTATTTTTTCTACTGAAACATGGTAGACTTTAGAGCAGCTGAAAAACATTTTACAAAAATGAGGACAAGGCACAAGCTGCTACCGAGTCTCCAACACAAGCCACAATCAGTTTATTTAAATCTCCCAAATAAAAAAAATAAAAAGCCATGGTCACCGCAAGCCATAATGATGCTAACGAGGTTGCTTTATCCCACTAACAAATCATAAAATAAGGAAACTCCTGAAAAGTCATAGAAGTTTAATTCTAACTACATGCACCACTGCATCACCGTAGACCAAAGGCACACTGCACAACACCTACTTCTCCATCAGTCTTTCCAACATTACAAAAGATATCTGCAGCCAATCCATAACTCAAGACTAATGCGAAGAAAAAACCTTCCACAAGATGAACGTTTCACCTCACAATGAAGAAAAACACGCAACMATTAAGTTAGAAATGTATACACATGTAAAGTGAAATACCCACGCCAGCCCAGCTTTTGGAGAATAACATTACTTTTAATCCTACCACAAGCACACAACCTTTTCCTTCCTATAAGTTTCCCGCTAGGCAAACTGAGAAACATTTAGCAACATTGAACTGAGTCAGAAGAAGACCCCAGAGAATCACCATCCAGATCCTAGAATCCTCAACCTCCTCCATTAATATTAAAGAAATTAATCATATAGGTAGTCCCCTTTGCTAGGGAGAGCAAATCAATCCAAAGTCCAAACCCAACCCTAACTCAACCTGATCCAAATAAAAAATAATAAGTCTGACTCTAAAAAATTTAACTATAAGTGATGCCATTTCATCAGTGAAGGATCTCTCTCTTGCTCCTATCACAGAAAAACTAATCGACCAAAACCTGTCGACACTGATATTGTCAAATGTCAGAAAAAGGAGATGGAAGAGAATTTTAATCATGTTTAGTGATCAAAAAACCAGGAGAACAAAAGGTTACTACACACTAAATAGTTGGCCACGAATCCACGACATCATCAGAAATTGCTATCATACAATATAAGAACGAAACTGCAATCTTCCGATAAGATATTCTCTACTTGAAAACCAATGCCAGTGACTCAGTGAGGCTGATGAAGTAGATAGACTACTCCACCATACAGAAACCTCACCCTAAATATCTATCCTTAAAATTTATGAAGTTATGCTCTAGGCTCTAGCCATGAATACACAGAATAGCGTGTACAAAGAAAGGAATTCTCCATTAATCTTTTAATTCTTGTAAGTAATCTTACAATTACAAATTACAATCTTTTAAAGACATATAGGCATATAGCATCGAATAATATAATATTCAAATACCATAAATCAGCTTCCTTGGTTTATGTGAGAACTCAGAAATGACATATACGATAAAAGAGAGGGAGATTTTGATATTGAGACAACATAAAACATTGAAATAGGACTCATGTTCACCTATTTACTACTTCCTCTATTTTTCTTTTACTCTCGTATGTGAAGTTTATAATTACTTGCCACATTTCTATTTTGGGTAATAAATTCTCTTTATCGCTCTCTCTCACATGGGTCCCTTTTTCTTTTCTCTATCTCTTTCTGTCCAAAAATTGCCAAGGAGTTTGCGAAATGAGAGTATAGCGAGTAAATAAAAACAGAAGTAGAAGCTGAACAGAAGTACAATTAATACCTATAGAATCCATTTGACATAATAGATTAGAAAAACCGATAAGATGTTGGCAAATCCAATTTCTAAACTCAGAACAGTTATATCAACAGAATGAAAATCTCGACTACAGAGTAGCACGATAAACTTTTTAACAGAATAAATTTCAAAGGAAAATCTATATATGGTGAAATCGAGTTTTTCCAAAATCCACGCTATGGCATCTTGAGTTTTTTAATTCCACACCGTGGCCTTGAGGTTTTCTTTTTACGTTGCGGCTCGAGGTTTCATTTTTCCACATGGTGACAAACCTCACTTAACCTAACCTTCAACCTTACATCCAGTTTTGGTTAGGTCACCACGTGGAAATATAGAAGTTCGAGGCCACGGTGTGGAATTAAAAATACTTAGATGCCCCGCGTGGATTTTGTCAAAACTGATGCCACCATATAGAATTTCCCAATTTCAAATACTTCCTTTTCGTCATCATGTTACAAGTAAAAAAGTCACTTCAAGCAATTGCCAAAAATCTGGGCTCTCATAATACGTCAGTAAAAGATCAAACTCTTTTATAAGGCATATATTGACTTACCCATAATAGCAGCAAGGACAAATCGATTATCTAGGCTCCATACAATCATATTAACACACGGGGTGTTGATTGAACTCTCTGTCTTGGACCCCTCGTGGAGGCTGCGAAGACAGGGGAGGAGGAGGAACCTTGAGATGATATGCACGAGTCCAACGCCCAGCCTCCCCTAACAAGGGAAGCAAATTTCTCAGTACATCATTTTGCTACAGGTAGGTGAGAATAATATGAGAAATTTCAATCATGACATACATGTGATTTACGTGACCTTGGAATCCATATTATTGCACTTCATCACAGAAAACGTAACAATGTTATCATGAGAAAACCTGGAAAAAATTTGGTGAGAACTAGCTTGCCTAAAACTAACAGTTCAACTACAAACTTCAAAAGTAAAATTTCGTTGCAATCATATGCATAATTTCTGAACAAGAAAGGATGTAAAGTCCATGAATTTTTAAATTTTGGAAATCTTTTCTTCTTGACTGTATCAGAAGCAGAGCATGGGAAGTAACCGCACACCACTGTAGAGAAGCACATAATTTGTTAGCGCTGTAATATATCCAGGGAAACAGGGACAGTTCAAGGCAAAATGAAACTCCATTCACATAAGCAAACAGGTTTGGGAATAAGGCTCTGATTCTTGGTTGATTGATTGATAACAGGTTTGGCAACAATATTTTAGAAAAAGAATATTAATACTCATACACAAGTCAATAGAGTACAACACACCTTAACACATTATAGCAATCAATTTAAAATTCAAGTTCTTCGTTTCAAATTCTATTAGGCTTAGCCTACACTGAAAAGCTTTTCCTACCATAAGGTGGAGAACTGGACCCCTAAGTAACTTGGATTCTAATACTTGAGTTAGACTTGGCTATTTCATTTCTTTTCCTATGATTTTTTCCCAATTGCAGTGTCCATACCCTTTCAAATTGTGACAGGGGTATAGACATGAAATGAGAACTCAAGTAGCATAGCTGCACTTGCCAGCGCCAACTTGAGTTCCCACCTCTTTTCCACACAGCATCTGGTTCATTCAGACTTTTGCTACTAAGTTTGAAATAGTATAAACTGACCTGAACTGAACATAGTTAACGTCATTTTCATGGCCAGAGAGAAACATCATCTCATGAATAGGTTGATCTGAATCGTAAATGCCAGTTTTACAAGCATTCCAGACTGTGGACAAATAAAATTTAATTTATTACAGATTGGAGCATAGAAAATAACAGAAGATCATGCACATTCAAAGCAGATTATTACAGATATGGTGGGTTGACTTCTACTAAAGTTAAGATGACAGCAAGAGTAAAATGTTCAAACACAAGAGTATGGATAAACTCAGACTCAGAGCCAAAGTGCAGACATTAGAAGAGATTTAGGCCCCATTCGTTCAAAGATTAACAGCAGGTATGGAGTTGGGCAATTTCTTGTTTGAGGAAGGAAGGGGAGGGATCCATTTTCCTTCCTCTCTTATAAGCTCAACACCCACCCCCCCCAAAAAAATGGAGAAATTTGAAGGTAAAATGGACCTTACACTGCCCTCCCTTCCTCCTGTCTCCCTCCCTTCCTTTCCTCCTCCTTTGCTATCAATACATGGTGTTAGAAACTTGTAAATTGCAACAGGAGGTGATGTTGAGGATGAGAGAGATTCGGGTCTGAAGTGATTGTTTGTGGTGTAAGCTTTGGGCACATTTTCTTGCCCTTACTCTGATGCAAAAATAGAAGGGAAAACAAGGGAAGTGATCAAGAAGGATTTTGCACTCAATTTGGGCTATCACTCTCACGCATTCAGAGAAGAGGGAGGGACTAATGAGCAATGCATCAATTAATCAATTTAATCCAACAATTGGAGTAAATTAAAACTTAATGTCTCAACCAGAAATAATAGTGCTTCATGAATTTGGGGATATATCAAATCCAGGCAACATATAGCATACCTTGCAGATTATCTGAGCTACAGTGACAAAGAGTCCCGTAGCATTGAATGCAAGGCAAAAGATCTGATGGTTTTGTTGCCCAGAGGGTAGAAGAAGCAGCTGTGCTCTTTCCTGCAAAATCGAAGCTTCTTGTCAGCCCACATAACTATGAGATACATATATCCACCAACAACGGAAAAAAAAATGTAAACCTGCTACAGAATCAGGAGGTTTGAAGATAGATCCGAGGCTTGAACTGGGAGTACCTTGCACATAATCTACATGTACCATCATCAGCTGACCTACAAAGACAGAGGAAAGTGTGTAATTTTAAGAAAAAGAGGAATTGAGTTAATGCTGGCAGGGAAAAAGTGGATAGACGTAATAGAAAGCTCAACCTTAATTCTTGTACAATGGACAATGGAGAAAGCTTTATACTTTGGCTTACACAACCCAAAAAAACATGTACTTTCTCCTACCTTGGTTTTCTGTATCTAAAGTTTCACACTGATTGTGACAATCTTTAAGAAGAGTGAGTAAATAACAAATTTAAGTCTCAGAAATATTTTTAATGTATTTACGGAATAACCTTTCTTTTGCAACAAACTAAACATTGAATTTTCATTCATATAAAAGGCAGAAAGAGAAAATAGATTAGATGTGTGGAAACATAAATGAATATCTCTACCATGTATTGCTCTTAAATTAACATCACACGAAAGAATTTCACAAAACTTGAATTTATGTTCAGTATTCTAGAACACTTGTCAAGACAGAACACGAAAAAAAACTTACGATAGAAGCTGAAATGCACACTGTCTTGACTAAAAGCAATAGAGTAACTGCTCCTGTATGCCACGAAGAACAGAAACTGGTTGCCCATCTGGCAAACGCCACTGTCACAGATAACAAAGAGATGAGTATGATACTCTAATAAACAGATATCCAAGACAAGGGTCATACCACCAAAGTCGAAGAGATATAGGCAATCAACAGTTCTGATATACAATCATTTGAAGCAGACGCCACCAAAGCATTATTGGAAGTCACGGCCAAGTCTGTAATGTCACCTATGATAATAGCCTGGTGAATATATCGCACTACATTTGAAAAAGGAAAAAAGTACAACGCGATTGGAAAACCTGAAAATCAAACATTAAAAAAACGCACTTCATGCCCAGACAGCTAGCCAGGCAAAAGGCAGTTTCCGTGGACCAAATCTTCATAGGCGGTCATCTGTCAGTAATGACAATCTTCTGAAGCGATCAAACACATGGCTGGAAAAATAAAAAATGATTGTAACTACTCCACTAAAGTCAGATAAAACATGCTTCACAAGAAAACTGATACACGAGAGGATCGAAGAATAAAAGGACACTACTTCCTTTGATTTTCTTAGTTGCTCACTGTTTTTTTGTGGAAAGTTGCTAAATAGTGCTCCGATTTCTTAAAATATAATATAGCCGCCCCCCCCCCCCCCCACACACCTACGACACAAACCACACGCACGCACAAAAGTTTACTTCTCTCCCTTCATCCTAAAAAAGGCAACAAACTCCAAAAGAGCAAAAGAAGAAGAAATAAAACATATCAGCAATCGTACAAAACCTATGAGTTCATTTTTATCATGGATGTTGTTGGTTGGATCAGCAATCGACAAAATGTCAGTGCGTAAATCCAAGATTAAATTGTTTTTTTAAAAAAATAAAAAAAAAGGGTGCATCAAATGTTCATCTGCTAGATATGCAAATTTCATCGTTGCCAAAAAAATTGTCTAACTTATGAAACATTGAAACCAATATATAATGCTAATGAACATCACACAACTTTCTATCACAGGGTTAAAAATAAAGAGCACTAAAACTTTCCTTGCAAACAAAGAGCTCAGAAAATATAAATTRGTGATGGAGGCTGGCAGGCACAATGAAAATTACATTGACACTAACAGACTAACCAAAAAAGGTGAACCAGAATGAGATTCTGATAATCTTCAAATAAATAAGCGCTAGCAAAATTTCCATCCAGAAAAGAATTGGAAAAGAAGATTCACCTTGGTGAATACTTGTTACTAATTTTGGAAKTTATAACTCTACACTTATTCTCAATCAATCACTCAGGGCCTAAATCCCATATGTGGGGTCGGCTAACATGAACCAAAAGTGATTATTCCGAAAAGTCATCCACATAGATTTTCCTCCACTCCCTCCTATCGAGAGCCTCACTCTCTTGCATATCCAACTCCTTCATATCCTTTCTAACTCCTTCCCACCAATTCATTTTCGATCTCCCTCTTATTCGTTTAAAATCACCGTGATCCCACTTTTCAACTCTTCGGACCAGTGCAACCTATGTCTCCGTCTAACATGCCCAAACCAACACAAGTCATTTTCCTTTAATTTGCTTGCAATATTGCAACACCAACTTTCCTACGGATAACTTCATTTCTTATTCGATCTTGTATAATATTCCCACACATCCATCTCAACATCRGCATCGTTGTGACCCCTACCTTTTGAATATGCTCTTTCTTGGAGGCCAAACATTTTGTACCATAGATAGAGCAATATTGTACCATAGAGTAATACTAGTCTTAAAATTTTCCCTTCAACTTTAGAGGATGCTTCYATCGCASAACACTCCCGTAACCGCTCTCCATTTAAGCCACCCTGACTTGATTTAATTATGTTGATCACATCTTGGTCAATATCACCATTCTTTTAGATGATTGACCAAGATACTTGGGGCATGTTTGGTTCAACCGTAAGGAAAGGAATGGAATCAACAAAGGGTTAGGAAAGGAAAGATAAAGAATACCCTTTGTTGTAGATTTGTGTTTGGTAATGTTTTATACGTTTATATTTACTTCCACTTCTCTCCACCARTAACCACCTCATCCTCCTCTCTCTATCTCTCCATCTCTCTATTACCCTCTTTTCACTCTTCTTTCTCTCTCCTCGCCGCCTCTTTTCGCCACCTCTCTCCGCCGCTTCTCTTCGTCACCTCTCTCAACCGCGTCTCTTTGCCCCACCCATAGATCAACGTTTAGGTCTTTCGTGGGTGGTTAGCGTTCGTGAGGGGTGMTTAGGGCTCGTGAAGGGTAGTTGTGGGTGTTTCGTGGGTGTTTAGGGTTCGTGAGGGGTGGTTTAATGGATGTTTCGTGGTTAATCCTAGTTGTTTTGTGGTTGATTGCGGGTGTTTCGTGGTTCACTGTGGTTTTGTAAGTGATTATTGGGGGTTTTGTGGGCAATTTTGTGYTGTTTTAGGTGGTTGTGGGCGATTTCGTGGTGGTTGTGGTGTTGTGGGTGGCTTCTCTGTGTGGTATTGTGGGCGATCGCACAATCGTGGTTGGTGGTGTGGGTGGGATCCGTGGTCAATTAGGGTTTTGTGGTGGTGGGTGTGGGTAGGGTTGGGTGATCAATTTTGGTCAAGGTTAAGAAGAAGAAACAACTTGGGGAATGAGGATTCCCTTGGGGGGTGGGGAATGGTGGTAGAGGGAAATGGTAGAATTGACGGGGTAAAGGGAATGAAAGATTTGGCCTAACAAACATTATCAAAGGGATTTGAAGTAGTTCATTCCCTTTCTTTTTGTTGAAGACCCCTTAACAAACAGCCCTTTAAAGCATTCACTCATGGACAGATCTTTTCCGTCCAACACTCCAACCTCACCACTCCATGTGCACTAGATAATATTAGAGCCTAGTACATCACTCTAAACTTATTGATAGGGACAAATTCCGAAATTCACTTAATGTGCACTTGATGATATTAGAGCCTAGTACATATATTAGCCTTTTGTGAATCATTCTAATATGCAACATAGAATCCCAACCAAAGCCTAATACTCTCATCATCGGCTCAAAATCAATCAATATTAGAAATAATAACCAAAAAGTAATGAATTTGCACACATTCTAGCAATTCAAGAAAGCACCCTGACTGGTTTATCTCCTCATCAATCCATTTTTTCATCAAGATAGATGCAAGGACAGTTTGTCCTAAGCACAAAGTACATACTTGGGGGCACTTCGGCATGYAAGTAGTTAAAAGGGAAACAACAAAAGTTTACTAAAGCAGTTGTTAGTTTGTTACCGAGAAAAGGGCCAAGCATTACCCTTGACTTTGAGATGTATTCAAATGTAATAATTTAAATTGAAATTTTTCAAAAAAAAAAAAAACAAAAAACTTTCATAACCAACTTTTTCGATAAAAAAAACAACCTTTTAAAAAAAATCTTTCCAAAAACTGCCTTAGTGCGACTAATTTCTTACAATATACTACCATTTGATTGTTAACTGGATTGTTGCAAATCACTTTTCTTTTAGTAATTCAAGTCGAATATCTTTGTTCTTTGCTACATCGACAAAGAAATCAACGACAATTGTTATTTAATGGTTAGTAATATGGTAGTATATTGAAAGATTTTTTATACATGGTAGTTTTTTGAAGAAATCTTTTAAAAGGTAGTTTWTTGAAAACGTATCTTCTCAATCAATCAAATGAACCAAATGTATCTTCTCCCCTGCTAAAAAATCTAAACCTAGTTTATTAAAACTCACCCCTCAAAATCCAAGTGGCACATTCTCCCTTATTCTACCAACAATTCACTCTTTTCTCGTGAAGCCACGTCAAATCGTTTTTTCTTATCTTTTTGACTCACCTTCTTTATTCCTCTTCACTTCCCCTAATCAATTGACTATTAATGTTGGTCTCATCCATTTTTTCACAATCAAACCCTTTAAATCACCTTCATCATCGCCTACTACACTCTCTTTTTCCAAATAAAAGTTAAATTCCATCACCGATTAATGTCAGTTTCAATCATGCAAAATTGAACTAGTGCAATTGTATCATGCAAATTGGCAGAATGAAAGCATCAATTTTCAGAGGTAAATTCAGTATATTTCATTTCCACCTTTTATTTCTACTCTAATTTTAGTGGTAGATTTTTATTAAAAAAATTACATGATTGATTTTTCCATTAAATTGGTAGACATGTAAGTCGTAATCTTAATCCATTTTTATTTRATTTTTTCAGGAACTTTATTAAAAGTTATGGATGAATGCTGATGATCTTTGTTTGCAATGCCATCATTGTGCCATCTACACCGCATGCGAGCAAATTTTGGAAGGATTTATATATTTATTCTCATTCAATTTGCATATTAGATTTCCTGCTATTTACTTATTTATCTCCATTTGCAGGCAATACTTTTAAAAGGTTTTATGTTTTATCTCATGCTTATTACAATATATTATTGCGAGGGAGTTGTTGCAAATTGACTCGGGTCAATTAGATAATTACATTAGTTATTAAGGCCCTTTAGAACATGCTCCTTCGTTAACTAGGTTTAGATTCATGCTTTTTCCTGGTTTCATTTTCTTCTACTCCGTATATACTTTGGCTTTAATTGAACTGTATGTGTTCTTGCTAATCTAAGTAGCTCTATTTGGTACATATATTACTTTTAAAGTTTGAATCGTTAAACTAGGATCCTTGAAAATATCAATGTACTACTTATTTTTTTGTCATTAAATATGATGAGACTTTGTAGAAAACTCTAATTAGTCCATCTTTACGAGTCCGGATCCTCTCCATTTCTTAGGGAAAATGGATAGTACATTCCCTAATTTAACGGTTGAGGATGGATTAAGGGGGGAAATAAGGGGGATTTTGGAAATTTTATATTTAAGTTAATTTAGGCGTCAAAATCTTAAGATAGGAAATGGATGAGAGGCCAAGGAAATGGAGAGGATCCTTTCTCCATGTTTACTGATCATGTATACTCTATATTAGACATGTTCACTTTCATTTATTGAGTGATTTCAATTATGGGAGTATGTTACATCGTGCTAATTATGATTTGGGTTTTTAGATTTAAAAAGGCCACATTCAGTGTGAAAAATGAAAGGTTTTTAGGTTTTGAATAGGGATGATCGAATGACTCGGTTTAATTAAAAAATTTAAAAATAACATAATTTTTAGATTTCTTGATCTTTAAAATGGTACATATATTAGATCACTTTGTTTAGCATTTATCATAGTGGGTGACATAACCACATGAACTTAATCATGAAATTGTTTTATTGTTTATAGGTGCATATTGCATAATTAGCATGCAACTATGATTTAGAAGGCTTTCTTTACTATATGTCAACTAGTTTTTATGTGCACGCAATGCGTGCTTAAACCTATGACAATTGTAATTTATTAAAAATGATTATATAATATGTATTTAATTAAAATGTTTAAGAAATATTTGATATTTTTATTTCTTTCAAAAAAGCTAATTATCAAAAAATAATTTTAAATGTTTAATTGTATTATTTTGTAAATAATTTTGACTTGAATTCAAAAAATAGACATAAAGAGACATTGTTCATGCTACGCTACCGCAAAAGACTAAAACATATTAAAAATAAAAATAAAGAGACACTGTTCATGCTATGCTACGCTCACGCCTCAGGCGCCCAAAGCCACGCTTTCTGGGATCGCCACGCTCTAACCTACTGAGGCGTTTTTACCYGCGCCTTGCTGCGCCTCTCGCCTAGGCATGCCTCAGGCACGCTTTTATAAAGCAAGCAAGAGAGTAGTAGAATATTGGACTAGAAAATGGGAACTTGTGAGTACAATAGTAGAATATTGTACGATTTTGTATACCAGAAAATGTGAACTTGAGTGTATGTTGAACTGTGGTAGAAATTGATGTACTTAGATCAAACAATCATAGTTGAGCTCTTCACAAAAGATTAGATATGGGAAAAAGGAAGGAAATTAAAAGTTGTGTAAATATAGGGTGTGTTCGGCGTAGCTTTTTTAGGTAGCTTTTAACATTTTAACTAAATTAAAAAGCTATTTGGTTAATTAAACTACTGTTCGGTAAAGTAGCGTTTTGAGTAGGTGTTTAAACGCTACTTTTTCAAACGCTAATAGGAATAACGTTTTAGCTTTTTGCGTTTAAGCTAGAAAAAAAAGTTACTTCGAAATTAATTTTCTTTTATTATAAATACAACCGTTAGTACTGTCGAACACTCATATTGAAAAATGAAGTTTCGTCRGCTACCCACTACTTGCACCGCTACTTATTAACTTTTCAACTACCCGCTACTTCTACCACTACTATTGCCGAACACGCTCATAACCTCACTTTTTAGTTTTTATGGGACTTATTGACAATTGCAGTATTGCACTACTTCTACTTTTAATGTTGTGATTCAGTGTTAGCTATTTTACTATGGGCCATAAAGTTACTATTTAAATGATGAATTTTAACAAGAAAATTTTGTCAAAAAATAACTTTTAATTTTTCATTTTATGAAAAAACACCTTGCACATTTGTTTCCCTTTGGGCAAGATTAAACAATATACTCTACAATAGTTGCGTTTTTGGCTGAGACGAAACCAAAAAAAAAAAAAAAAAAAAAAAACTTTAATATTTCCAGGGATAAACCCTTAGGATCCCGGGCAGCGCCACCGGTTAGAAAACTAGTTGTCATTACAAGTAGACTGGATGACTCTACTCTTAGTAACCGCTAGAATCGGGAAAAATAGTAGTAATAATAATAACTTACCACAATAAACAGCACTGTGATGTCCCCTTATCTTCTTAACATTTTGCATCTTCTGCACCATAGTTGATGGTTTTGCAATAGCATAACAGGCTGCACGAATAGATGGTGCGCGATGGTGTCTCGCAAATCCACCACCAATTTCTCTCAACCTCAGCCCACGAACCTGATCAGCTTGCAAATGAGGCCACCGCATYTGAGAAGGTTGTGGTTTCACCTCATTCTCTCCTATATTCTCTTCATCTACATTGAAACAAGAGGAAAACATAAAATCATCGATGTTGTGTTATACAGTACAGATATTATCGAAGATTCAGTTAAARATGTCATTTCTAATCATATAAATACAAAAATGGATAAGGATCTCTTAATCACGCATTAGATCAATTAGTGGAAAATTAACAGCAATATACAGGTGTAGAGAGAAGAACTTACAGCCTAAGAGTGAAAAGGAGCCAGTCCCCAAAAGTGTAGGCACGTCTACTGCATTAGGTCCATTTCTAGCTGCTATCCCATGCGGTAGATTAACTTTACTAATTAATAGCTGCTTCAAAAGTTTTATTAAGTGATCCTTTTCAATATGAGAATACCTACAAAAGCAAAAACAACCAATCAAGAGCAACCACACAATCCGTCACTAATTTGGATAATAATGAAAAAGAGATATCATGATGAGAGATCATTAACAATTATGATCACGGATCACCAACAAGATTTTTTTAAAAAAAAAAGAAACATACCGTTCCACTACTTTACTGTAACTTAATGGGAATGACAGGCCGTCATCATTTTCATCGCCACTAAGCACCCCACTTCTTGAATACCAGGCATGGTATCTTCTAGGAAGTAGATCGTGCTCAAGAAGCTCATTCCAAAATTGTCCACAAGTTCTTTGACATGGCCCACTAGATAAAAAATGCATAATGAGGAAATATACTTCTCTGTTATCGACATTAACATCAGCCTCCATTTCAGGGTTCATCTCTGGATCCCCAAGAGCAGCTTTTTCCAAGATGTTACGAGGAAAACTCAAAGCTTTCCCACTGACAGTCATATTGCTAACAGGAATGTGTTTCTCAAGGGCCATATTTCCTACACAAACAGAAGCAATTATTTCAGGAATCAAATTGGAAAGTTTGCAGCACAAGATAATTCAGCTAAAATAACAGCAGGGTACAGAAGTACTACATAAAACTTAAACTGACTAGAACGATGACTTAGAGTACAGTCCTTTTAGGTTATAAATGCGAACAATCGTTTCTCCAACACAAAAAACCAACCAAAAACAATAGGTATAAAAAGTTTCTTAACAAGCCTGCATTTCCTAACCAGCATCAACTACCTCCCTTCACCTATTAAGTTAAACAAAGTGATACAAATGAACCCAAAGTTAAATTATGTGTTCAACCATTTAACAAATAAAGTGATCAGCAAAACCTCTCGGGTTTGATCAAATCTCCACCAAGGCACCAACCATTGATGCGTTTAGCATAGATTATGGGTACATATATAACGAATCATATAAGGGAACGGAAGCTGATTATCGTCATAAAAACAATGCTTATTTCAGAAAACCATTAACTCTACTGACTTTCAATGGGTAAACATAACTTTTTTTACACAATCAATCATCTAGGAAAAAGATTTATACTTCTCTGCTCCACTTTAATTGCACCATTTGCATTTTGACACTATTAACAGACTCCCATACAACTAAATGTTGTGTTATATACTCATAAAATATATTTTCATGAGGGATCTTGTTGGATTCATCTCAAAGTGTGCTACAATAAAACCTAATTTTTATAATTTTACCATAGCACAACAAAACATATTAGTCATTTAAATTGTGCATTCGCAGGGGTAAAATTTTCAACGTTGTGATTAATATAGCAGAGGAAGTACTTAAACCTACATTTCAACAATAAAAATTAACCCTAACAAGCTGCTCGGAAAAAWTCCTTTTAAGTTCTTCAAGTTGTCATTTTTAACTTGCAAAACACGTTTCAATCTAAAACCAACAAAGAGATTACACACCCTACTCACGTATTATTCGAGCTTATCATGCAWTTATAGAAAAAGTATCAAGCTCAACCTAAACTCAAGAAAATATCTTAACAATATTCCAGAGCCCGTGAAAGGCTTGTTATTACATATTCCTTCCCCCCCAACAAGTCGATCAGTAAACCAGCGCAGTAAACAGACAGCTACGAGCAGTGATTATTGGTAAGGGAAACAGCGTCCAGAATTAAGGGCTTTCAAGTGATCAGATGCTAAAATTCTCAAACAATCAATCAATTGAGTTGAACAAGACAGTGCACATTGCAAGAACCAAGAACAAAACTTAAAATTGGAATCATAGCAAATAAATAAATCGAATCAACATCACAGAAATAAATGGAATTGCGAACCTTTATTAAACATGATTCGGAAGCAAGGTCAACCAGAAGGACAATATCCTGAACCAAGAAAGTCTGTTCTTCGAGTGAAAAAACTCAATTTTCCATATCCCATAATTGCATTACCCTGAAAAWTCACGGAATTACACAATTGGACCCAAAATTCATCAACCCAACAACAAAAAATCACAAATTGGCATAAGATCCATTACAGAAAACAAAAAACATGCAAAAGCCTAAGCATTGATAATTCGAAACCAGAAACAAAATGAAACGAATAATGCAAAGCAATTACCTCGAATGGAATAGAATTGGGAAGAAAAATAAGGGTGATAATCAGTAATCTCCCACCATGGAATAGAATAGTAAGAAAAATAATTGATTGAAGAATGGAATAAAAAATGAAAATGAAAATCAAGGGTTTATGAAAAAGGAAGGAGAAATAATAGAGAGAAGAGGAAAAAGTGAGTGAAATGGAGAAATTGAGAAGGGTGTATATAGAGAGTGGTGATTTAGGAGAGAGAAAGAGGGGGTTGTGTTCTGTTCTCCTCTCCTCGGAGATTATAACGTCGAAGGAGGGGTTTTTTTTTGGTAAGTTGTATGATTTTTTGTGTGTTTGATTTTAACAACGAATGAARGAGTATATAAACTTTACGCTCACTCTATCTTTCTTACTCACTTTTTGTTTCTTACACTAATAATAAACTCTTTTTAAAATAATCAAGTATAAATTATTAAAATTTACAACTACTAAAAGGATAAAATTAGTGTACTCTACTTAAATATTAGGGGTGGTATACTGGTATGCTCACTAGTAGTACAGTATAAATTTTGTGGGTCCACTTGTGCTCAGCTTCGATGAACGGTGGTGGTACTTGATTTCAATTGACATTGATATTGGGTTTGGATTAGAGATTTAGATGTGGCCCTCTTACCCCCAAATAGAAGGGTTTTCATGCTTGCATACTTGCATGGATGCGACTCACTCGTCAGATGTATTAATTTTTATTTTTATGACTATATTACAAAAAAATTATGGGTGATTGGTCATTCTTTTTCATGATCAGTTGATCGTCATCTRAGTGTTTGTGCAATTYTGTTATTAATATCATCAACTTGTCATCACATCTATCGAAWTGTGTGTCCTTGAAAATGTGTGTCCTTTTATCGATAATCACACCTCTTMATTTTTTGTTTCATGWTAAGTTAGGGTTTCGTTTTGAGAAAAACTAATTCATATTATTTACTGTATGCAGGTGACATCGCACTCAATTACGCACTAACTCAAGTACGGAGTACTTGTTTCATTAGCATTGCAAATAAGTTATTCAAGGGAGATTTCTAGATATAAGTTTCATACATTCAGGTCAATTAAACATACATACAATTCAAATCATGACAATTTCACTAGCAATTTACTTCCTCACACACAATGACACAAACACAACATCAATGAAAATGACAAAGGTGATATTTTCAACTTTTATTATATGTATTATTTTTGAGAGATAAAGTAATAAATGAACAAATGTGCAATATCAAACATTAGTTCAATACTCTAAACCTATAAATGAAAAGAAAAATAGTTGCATTGTTAATTTTCACACTTATTCCTTTGTCACAACATAAAATTCAACTTACAGTTTGTAGCATCGAACACAAAAGCAAAGGTAACATGYTTCATCTTGTGAAGAAAATATACTATTAAGTTTCGCTTCARATTTAAATTCACATTGATGGTGGAGGTGATATACTARTCCATAGTAGTGATATTAGCATTTATAACGAGCTAAAAATAATTAYTAATATCCTTTTTTGTCAAGGTTGTATAAACTCATTACTTATTTCGTATCTTGATTGAYAAAGGTACAAGGATAAAGATGTGAAACACATTAAATTACTCCTAGAAGGAATTGTTTTCCTTGCAAGTGAACCATTACATTAGCTAAAAGATAACACATAATTGGGGTAATCACTTGTTAGAAAAAAAAAAAACAAAAAAAAACTGGTACGATGAGGTATAATACAATTTATTGTGAATAAATACAAATCCATCTTCTTCTTTTCTTAAACAATTTATATAATCTTGAAACTATAGCAATCGAAAATTCATGAAATTATATTACTCAAAATATCAAAATTCGTGATTCGACAACACATTAGTCTATTTAAAATGTACATTGATTATATTTGAATATTGGTTTTGTTTTATACATAGTGATCCAAGTTGAATGTTATTACTGTCAATTTTATTAAAAAAATAAAAATAAATAAAAAATTGCAATTATGTTTGACAAATCGAAACCCCTTTTGGCTTGTTCTGTTGTTCAATCTAGTCATTCGACCCAGCTATCTCTTTCYATCTCTTGTTGCGCTGCTGCTGTTGTTGAGCTGTGTCCCCAATCGACACATTGTTAGGGTTCGGTTTTATAAGGTATTCTTCTCCTTCTCTCCCCTTGTTCCCCCAATTTTGTGCAGAATTGTTTATGTATTCATAAATTTGTTCTGATTTTGTTCAATTACTGACTTTTGTTTGAATTATTTTGCTAATTTTGGTCGATTTTTGTTGGAATTATGAGTTTTCAGGGACGGGGRTGAATGGAACCGTCAAYTGTAATAACTCCGGAAAATGTATTGGAGTCTCTGATGAATGATGGTACTATTGATTCTCTGCGTTTGAAGATTATCAATCAGCTTAAAGCTAATGTATGTTTTCATATCTTTACTTCTTTCTTTTTTTTTTTTTTTTTACCCCAGTTGCTGATTATTTATTTGTATTCAAGATTTATGAGCTGATGAATGATGGTGGTATCATCACCTATTTATGTTATCCTTACTTCAATCAAAGTTTGAAACTTTTTCATGTATTCCAAGAACACTGACATTTCTGAACTAACTTTGATTGAATTCAGAGCTATGGAAGTTATTCCCTCTATTGTGTAGAAAATCTTCATTGGTGTTTCTCGCTTAGGAATATAGGGTTTGTAGCTAATTCCATTTTCCTTCTAACCCTCCATGGGTTAGCATACCTTCAACTTATACCAATTCAAAATTTGAATGTTTTGTGTTTTATGCATTAAGATTGGGTAGATACTTGGACAGTCCTTTCAGTGGCAAAAGAAAGATGAAGCTGCAAGGAAATGGGTGTTTTCGTTGATAAACCATAAGCACTTGCTCAAATCATTAATCAGTCAGCAAATGTTTTTATCAAATGCATGACCACACATAAACAAATTTATATGGTAGAAATGCAACCCTAAAAAGATAATATTAATATTTCCATCCTAGCATAATTGACCACTAAATCACAAGAATATAGTAAGTCTAACTAAATCTAATCTTAACAAGATTAAAAGATGTCAATTATGTGATAAAAATGTGAATACAGGTAGAGWTCATAAATGATATATGTTTCTGTGCATAACACAGATGCTTCATCGGATTCCGAGCTGTCAAAACAATTAAATGCTGATGCAGATTTTCCCAGGCTGGCCAAACAAAACAAATGTACACTTTTCATCCAATGATTGACCTACTATTCAAGTGTTGGCGCACTTACCAAATGAGATGTAATGTGCCACAAGAGACAAAATAGCATTTTATATCGTATTAACGCCTAATACAAAATTTACTCCGTAACTTTATGGCACGAACCCCAAACATTGCTCCATAGCAAGAACAAGTTATTCACTTTGGCACATTACATCTCARCGACATCTCAACATAATTTGATCATTTGGATGAAATTATTTGAGTATCCACTTAATTTCATATCAATCCCAACTGTGAAGTTTTGAGTTATTATTGTGGGATAATTCATCGATTGTTAACAATGAAATTAGAAAAGGTACATTTTTTTCATTGATACTTCATACATGGTGACAAACACAATGCCCCTTGCATTGCATAAAAAAAATACAWCTGTTCTTTATTTGTTTTGTTTAACATCATTGGATATTGGTGCCCTGGTTTTATTTATAGTGACCTGCTTAATAATAATAGCTCTATGAATTTTTCTGCTGAGCTGTGTGATATCCATTTCTCATTTTACAAATATGAGCTCTCTATGATCTTCTAGAATTATACCCTCCTCTGGTGAGAGCCATCAAAAGAGCTTACCTAAATTTATTCTCCAAAGGTCGAAAATCATGAGATCTACATAGTAGTTTATAATTTTATATGCATCTTAACCTGCTGGTCATGTTCTTGTTTTTGATATTGACAATTGCCTTCCATATGTGCATTACTTGGATGGAGGAGGAATTTTTTGTTCATACTCGATAAAGCAAGTTGGTTATCAATATTCAATTTATGTTTATTTTTCCRATTTTATGTCGTGCGTGAGATATGTARGTGGGGGAAAGGTGTTTGCACACTCAAATTTAGTGAATAAATTGTTTTTGCTTGCACTTTGGWATTCATATATTGCTCTTTTTWWAAAAWWWWTTTAACGTTATAGGAGGAGTTGAAGAAAACAACAATTACAATGGTGGAACAGAGCAAGGTTCTTAACACTCCTGGAGCAGAAAAGCAGACWAAAAGAGAGCTCTTTGATTCTCTTCGTCAGGAGCTTGAGTAAGTTKTAACTTTGCTTAGACTGTTCCCTGRTTTTGGTTTATCAAGGATTTGGGGAATGAGGGCATCTACCAAGGATTTCTCTATWAAATGTAATTTTTTAAAATAAGAATATATTTTAGGCTTAGCTTTTGTGAAGCAATCACTTCTGATTTTTTGYAGGATTGAAACACTTTACTAGGTTAGGCCTTCATATTGGTTTGTGGTGCCTTTCATGATTATTTACTTAATGTATTAGATGCGTTTAAAACAATTTCAACCCTTAACCGATACAGCGCTGTTGCTCTCCCTCAGTTGATTGTGGAAACTGGAATCATCCAACTTCTACTCCGACTAGGCAACTATGCTACATTTTTTCTTTCACTTGGATGGCTAGTTTTATTGGCATCTACAAAATGCTGAACTTAATGATTTCAATCTTTTTTACAGGCTTGTTGCTGTATTATCAAACTTCTTTGGTTAATGTTCTGTAGTATGAGTAGAAAAGAAATATGAYCAGCTTTCTAAGTCATTAAAGGATAAGTGACTGTTGATTTAAGGWATGAGTAACAAAAGAACCATCCAGTTTGGTTTGTAGGCTTGTAGCCCAAATTCTTTCACACTTGACACTTGTACCTCCTTCCTGGGCCTTCAACCCGCTTATTCAGTTACACATTGTCTCCACCATCATCACAACCCCTTCGACACTTTTTTCTGTAAAAGCGTTGTTCTCTCTCCTTTCTTCCATTGCTGTTGATGTTACTTGATTTCACTACTTTCTCTAATGTCATTTGTCTTCTTCTGTCTCTATTTTTTCCATCACCCAACTTCTGCCTGTGTTGTTGCCATCTTTAAAATGGTTTGGAACTTCAACTTTTGGTGGTCAAGTGGTCCACTCAGTAGTGGGTGACAATTTTAGACAGGTATGGGTATGGGTAATGTGTATTGAATGGTGTTTATGAGTAAATGATTGGTTTGTGGCGCTGATAGGTGAAAGAGAGAACGAATGTGGGCTTAAGAAGAAAAGGGTGTGGAAGAGCTCATCACCCAACACTGGTTTTTTGAAGGGGTAATAGCGGACTTGCTATGGAAGACAATGGTTGGTGATTGTTAAGATAAAAAAAACCTGTGTGGTAGGGAACTCAGGATTATCAAAAAGATGCTCTTAGATTTGATTTAATTCTTGAAAGCTAGAGAGAGTGGGAGTGGGAGAGGGAGGAAATAAGAAATGAGATAAATTTGAACCAAACTTTTACAAGGTCACGGTGAAAGGCAAATGAAACACACATGCAATTCTGTGATCTGACAGACCTGAAGAATAAGGTTCAGCTTTGAGTAGCTTGAATACTGCTGATGTAGATGTTGACATATTTTTCACGATGAACAAAGCTAGTTGACTTTTCTAAATAGACCATTATATCTTAAATGTTTTGCTTTCTCTTGTTTGGTAGTCGGCTTCCTTCCAATGTTTCTTGCAACTTAGCTGAGAGTTGAAAGAAGTCAAGCAAAGCTGTTTTAGATACTGGTTTCTGCTATACAAACCTTATTTACTTATTCTTTTTCTACTTTGTCATGCGTTGGATGTCATCTGACACAGTTTCTCCTTATTCTGGCAGGGTACCTGTGCTTGAGAAGGCGTCTAAGTCAGTGTGGGACTTGATTTTGGATGAAAATGGGTTAGGGAAGGAAATTAATGAAACTGTTGAAAGAGTCTTTTGCAGATTAAGTGGTCATGAACCTCCATTGTTTCCTGCTTCAACCAGTGAGGCTCAACAGGAGGAGAAAGAGCAGGATGAAAAACCGGCTTCTGCTTCTAAGAAAAGGACGTTCAATGAGATTAATGAAAAAGTAGAGAAAGTAGATTTAGGATCRGATGATGCACCAGCTGCATCATGTGAGGAAAAAYATCCTGTTACTAACCTGAATTCTAAATCCAGCTTATAATGTAGATCAGCATTTTACAATTTACACTGAGTAGTTTCTGACATGGGGAAAATGTGATTGTCTGTAACATAACCTACTATGGTGGTAAACTATCCAAATATAGGTTTGGTTTGTTTAAATGGAAAACATTTGTTACAAAATCTGTTTTTATATGTAATCCATTTTCAAAGACAATRGGACTTGAATTTGGTTTGTTTGTTTTTCGTGCAATCAATAGGCAGTGTAAAAAGGAAAAGAATATGGTAGAGAAAAAGGATGTGTAAGATGAAAAGAAAGAGGTGCAAGGAACTATGAACTTTTTTTTTTTTTTTTTTTTACGGAAAATGGATGATATATTAATCAAATCTTAGTTCCGAAATAACCCAAAATTAGAACTAAGACAAACATACAGAGTTCATACATGAAAATAGGATGCATCATACATAGTCGAAAAAAGCGAGTTAAAAGAGTGACTATTAATATAAACATGAAGGAATCACAGAAAGGGAACTAAGGAGCAGCCGAAGTGGAAGCAATGTCAATTCTGTTGGAGGAGCTAGCAATGTGGAGCTGATCATAATCATATGCAGGGGCTGCAATTCATGGGACATCCAGGTGTGTCCGTTCAAGTGGGGTCATTCTCCCGACATACTTAGCCAACTCATGAGTCACGCCATTAGTCTGGCGTCTAATGTGATTGAAGGTGATAACCCGATTTTCCTCTAACATTGCAACAACCTCCACAATAATAGGAGTCAGCTCATGTCTTTGGATGTTAGCTGCCTCATCCAACAAGGTGGTAAAGCTTCTGGCATCTGTTTCCACCTCAACCCGTGTTAATTTTCAAATTACAACTACCACAAATGGCAGTTAAAGATGTAGAATAGTGTAGTGTTGGACTTTTACATAAAAGGCTAAAAGCTACTTCGAAGGAGACATCAAAATTCGCATAAGTACTTTTGTTCCTTATCCAAAATTAAAGCTTGATATGGACAAGCTTTGTCGGGCATAACAACATTGCACATAATTAGTCTATCCACATCTTCTAAAACTATATAACAATATCGAGTATTGGAAATTGTCTAATTTAATTATCCATATCTTCTAAAATTACGCATTAGAATTCACAAAGTACTTTCTACTATGTCGATAGTTTCCCTCTATCTTTCCAACCCCAAAGGCCCCACTTTTTTTCCTCTTTACCTTTCCTTACCCTTAAATTGCATTAGAATTCACAAAGCGAATAAAATACGAAGTAACATCTAAAAACCGATTCAAAACGGAGGGTGTAACATCTAAAAACACAGTGGAAACATTAATTATTATTGCCCTATGCTAAATGTAAATTTAAATTTGGGACAAAAAGTTATAAATAGCTACAACAACAGAAACCATAAATCTTAATGGATCAAGCTAGCAAGAGTAGGACAGATAAACTTTACACTAGTTATCCTCTGCTGGGGTCAACATAATGCAACCAGAAGGAAGCAGAACAAGAGCATTACATCAAACTACCAGAGTAGCACCTTGAGTTGAGCTCAAGCCAATAAACCCTGCTCGATAATTCTGGGAATATACCAGAGTAGCATCAGAGCAAAACTTTGAGCTCGACTTTTTCTTGATCATTAAATCATATTAATTTGCCGATAACCTTCCCTTGTTCTTTTGTCAATCAAATCGCCGAAGTAACGCATGAGAAAGCAATCCTGTCAAATTTCATTTGGTGAAAACATCCCTGGTCATACATGTAGCACCAATTGCTTATTTCACTTTCAAACGRTTTTTTGAGCTCGTGTTAAGGTGTTGAAATATTGGACAATATCTATGAGAGCGAATAAACGCAATGAGAATAAAGGAGTTAGCAGCCAGGAATAACAGGCTTGCAATCCAGAGAGGTAAAAACACATTCTCCCCCTTGAATTCCAAAAAATAACCCCACATAAGCCAGTGAAGTTGAGTACCCATCCAAACCAAAATACAGGAGAGACCTTCCCATTTCATTTTCATTGTACTCCATGGCAATACCAGTGGGATCAAGCAAAAGAACCACACAAAATACTGCGCTGTGATTACCTGACATATAGAAGGAATATCAAAATTTTAGTAAAGAATAGATCCCGTTAAGCATATGAGTTAAAAAGACAAGAAAAATCACAAACCTTATTGAATGCAACAAATGCCACTGTCTGCACAAGAAAGCAGAAGGGGAGATCCAACGAAAAGGAGAACATAAGAACCAGTTGCACAGTAAACTGTGGCAGGAAAGAGACCAGCTTTTCTAGTATTGAAAGTTTATGCTCATAATGGAGGTATATGTGGTAGAAATATATAGAGAAATTGTGCCTTGGATCAGTTCGAGTGAGATGATAAAGCAATGCCTCATACAGAAATTCCCACCCATATAAATAATAAAAGAGACCGGTGAAACCAAGAAAGACGGCTCCTGATATCAACCCGAACAGTATTCTAGTAGCAGAGAAGAAGCTTATAAGCAAAGTCCATAAAGACTTTGGGTTTATATCACCCAATGATTGAGGTGAACTTTCTTGATGAGAGCTCCATTTCACAAGCATGGGCTTCTGACCGGAACGGATATAACGTGGATCAAGAACTAATACAATAGGAAGTGCATATATTATAGGATAAATTCTGAAGTGGACAATAAGTCCATACCAAATTGCAGCTTGGTAGACTTTACCTGTTAGGAGAATAAAGAACAGAAAATTAAACACAGATCGGTAGAATGATTACGGATCATATTTCTGCAACCAGAACACATATTCTGATAGAGTTTGATGAGCACAAAAAGACACCTTGCARGAAGGTACTACACGTCTACACCCAATACACAAATACAGACATTCACAAACTAGCAAGTAATCCGTACCATTTATTACGATTTCTTTTCTCAAAAAGCTTTGGTATTAAAATACATCAACAATGAACAATGTGAATATTACACAGACAATGTTACTGCTCTGAAACAATATACTTGACAAATCAACAATTTCAAATCCCTGATGTGAGAGAATACTTCTCCCTAACGGCCTAACTTACATATACATGCATGTCAATATACCTACACGRGGACATTTCAATTTTATTTTCATTTTTCTTTTTTGGCAGTGCAGTTCAAGTTTCATAGTATCTAACTATCTGAAGTAAGCCACATTTTTTAGGTGGACCAAAACATTGGAACAGAGTAAATATGTAACTAAATAACTAAAGAAACGTTTAAAATTTTCTCAATAGTAAGTCATATTCAAGAAACTACGTGTGATTACAAGACAGCAACCTATCATTGGATAAGTGTGATGAACTGG